>NC_069409.1:4552114-4571410 GCF_026875155.1 Cherax quadricarinatus
ACAGAGAGCTCTTTTCCTTTTTTTTCAGAAAGCTCTCCTAATTTTCTCTCCACCTTGTTCCACCCTTTTTCCACTTCCTCCACCCATCCCCCCTACCAAAACCCATTCTCATCTGATCCTTGGTTCCTGCGAGTCCCCACCATTTTTTTTTTTTTTTTTTTTTTTTTTTTTTTTTTTTTTTTTTTTTTTTTTTTTTTTTTTTTTTTTTTTTTGTGAGAGAAGAGAAAAGGGGAAAAGGGTAGGGGGGAGAGAGAGTGAAGGGAAGAGTAGGAGAGGGGAGAGTTTAGAAGGGAAAAGGGGGACGAGAGGGGAGCAAGAGAGAGAGAGAGAGAGGAGAGAGAGAGAGAGAGAGAGAGAGAGAGAGAGGGAGAGAGGGAGAGAGGGAAGAGAGAGAGAAAGAAAAAGGGCAAAGAGGGGGAGAAGGAGAAAGAGGGGGGAGATGGAAGAGCGAGAGGGGAGAGAGGCTAGGGGGAGAGGGAGGGGAGGATGGGAGAGGTGGGGAAAGGGAGACGGGAGAGATAATGGGAGGGGACAGTTTGTTAGAGGGGAGAGATTTTAGAGGGGGGGAGGTGTTAGAGGTAAGAATGTTAGAGGGGAGAGATGGGAGAGGGAAGAGAGAGAGAGAGATAGGTAGAGAGAGAGATATAGGTAAAGAGTGAGAGAGGTGAGATAGTCTACTTAGGGTAGAAAGAGGGGGGGGAGGGAGAAAGGTTCAGATGGTCAGTTCACAGGAGGGTGTAAAATCCTGTGTATGTGTGTTTGCGTGTTACTACAGCTTACAAGTGCTTGTTCCTGTGTGTGTATGTGTATGTGTATGTGTGTGTGTGTGTATGTGTGTGGGGTGTGAAACGTGTGTGTGTGTGTGTGTGTATGTGTGTGTGTGTGTGTACGTGGTGTGTGTGTGTGTGTGTGTAATGTGTGTGTGTATGTGTGTATGTGTGTATGTGTGTGTGTGTGTTTTGTGTGTGTGTGTATGGTGTGGGGTTGTGTGTGGTGTGTGTGTGTGTGTGTGTGTGTGTGTAATGTGTGTATGTGTGTGTGTGTATGTGTATTTTGTGTGTTGCGTGTGTGTGTGTGTGTGTGTGTGTGTGTGTGTGTGTGTTGTGTGTGTGTGTGTGTGTGTGTGGGGGTTGTGTGGTGTGTGTGCCCCCACTTCTAAGTATTCATACTGCTAAATAAATACCGGTAGATACCAGTAATTCTAAGCTTACCAATACTTGTAACACTTATCGATTCTACTTCAAAAATTCAGAAATTTAGCTAGGTTGTAAAATTTAGCTTGTCTCAGCTTAAGTGTCTGACATATCCCTCACACCGCTTTACACCTTGCACTGTCCCTATGCTTTTTCTACTCAAATTCTTAAGGGGTTGCAGGGTGGTGACCATACAAAAAGTGTGCAGGACCAATCAATTTTTGAAATATGCAACCTCAACAGTGGAAACTTGCGCTGACAGCGGGGGATGAAAATTGCCAAACTGATGACTATGGCGTAAAAGGGCCTTCTCTCACTAATTTTAACTCCTTCACCCGTGATGTTTATAATCTTTTTGCTCATGTTGTGTGACTCCCCTAGTTGGGGTTGGGGGGGTCGATCCGACTCCTGGTGTTGTGTGTTGGTGTGTGTGTGTGGGGTTTTGTGTGTGGTGTGTGTTGTGTGTGTGTGGGGTGGTGTGTGTGTGTGTGGGTGTGACTAACAATAAAATTTTTGCACCAATAACTTTTATAGTTTGACCGGGTGTGGAAATGTAAAATTTGCCATTACTTATAATTTGTTCGATTGTACCCTTTAAAAAACGTAAGTAACAATTTACAAAATCCTTTTCCCTTTTGAACTTGTGAGTTCATTACATTTTACTTAGTTCAATAAAAAAACTTTTGGGGGCCCAGTCCCGACCCATTACTCCCTCGTAAGCAGTTAAAGTAGATAAATGAAAGGGTTCGAAGTTTGGAGTACCTCTTCAAATTGAACAAATGTCCGACCTATGACTTCTGCACCTCCCCTGCCAACTTTATAAGCCCCTTCTCGACTATGCCTATTCTATTCAAGATTGAGGACTGACCACATCCTCAAGGTTGAGGGACTGATTACCTCATTCTCCCTCCTGTTTTTTAAAGTTTCCCCTTTTGTTGGACTGATGAAGCCACTGGTGGCGAAACGTTTCCTCAATAAAAGTACCCAAGATTGGGCACATATGTCTAATTTATCCTTTATAAGTTAAAATGTAACTTACCCATACAGATTGCAAAAAGGATTTGGGGGGTTATGGTGAGAAAACCCTTTAAACAAGACACAATGCCTAAGGACGTAAAAGGCAAATGAAGAAAAAGGACAAAAGTGCAATAATGTGACATTTTTTTGTGGCAACGTTTCGCCCCCTGGAGCTTATCAAGCCATACAAACAATACAACAACGAACGAACGAAAGTTCAGTAGACCCAAAGGGGTAGGGGGACGGGACAGACGAAGAATTGGCGGAGGGATGTTCTTACGTAGAAATAGAGCCAGGCTTAACCCACACAAAGGCGATCGGGGGACAGATATTGAAAAGAGAAATTCCCTTTTCTTTTTGGGGGGACCCGGGGGGGTGACTGGGAGAAAGGGGACTTGCACCTTGGCTAGAGAGGATGCAAAAAATGAGTCATGCTTAACCCAAAAAAGAAGGCAAAAACGGGGGTAGAAAATGGAAACCTGTTTTAGAAGGTACCTGTCAGGGGATAAAGGGTTTATTTGTAGTGGGGTTAGGGCAGGATCATGAGGAGTAAAAGGGTTTGTTTTTGGTTTTGGTCTCGAATGTCTTCGTCAAGGAGAAGGCCAGTAGTCTGTCGTGCTCAAGTTTGTCTATCTGTCTGTCCTGAGCCTTTTCCGACGATTCAGCGCAGGACGTCTAACGGGGCGGAAACTCGTTTGTGGCGAAGCCCTCCCATCTGACATAAGCACCCCAGGCACGCCTTGTTTGGACACGCTGCGTTTAAGTAAGTTTTTTTTGCGCAAGAGAGGGGGCTAGGGGAGAGAAGTTACAAGGACGTTTTAAGATTTGTAGAGGTGTAGTTTGGTGCTTTGAGAGCATGTTTCAGTTGTAAGGCCCGAAAGGGGCCCTTACTAGCATTGCATGCCGGGGTGAATTTTCCGTGAAAACGAAAAGGGTTGTCAAAAATAACCCCAAGGGACAGTGACAGATTGTGGATAGGGAAGTAAGTGCGGGTGTCAGCTGTTTGGTTCGACGGGAAAGGAGGATCACTTTCCTGTAGTTAAAAAACGAAATGCTGGTTTTTTGCTCATTGCTTTTGATCCTCCATTTTTGTTCCAGAGGGCATCCTGTCAACCTCTTTTGTTTTTTTTTGGGGAGTGTACAAATTGGCTGGTGTAAGTTGTGTAATGTGCTGCATGGGCTAGTGGATGGGGGTTGTGGTAAAATTTTTTGGGAATGTCGTAAGTGAAAAATTAAGGGGGTGGGGGAAAGGACAGATCCCTGGGGTACTCCAGCATTTAGTGTGAAGTTCAGGTAACACCCTTGAATTTGATTCTCTGGTAGGGGCCGTCTAGGAATTGCAGAGGGTTTACGATATTGAGAGGCGGGTTGAAGTTAGTGCAAGTTTGATTTGAGCCCCTCGTCCCACACATGTAAAAAGCTTTTTCAACGTCTTTTGCAACCGGGGCTTTTCCTGTTCTTTGTTTTTGTTTAGTGGATGTATTGAAAATGATGTTAATGGAACCGTGGGTCTGTGTTTTTCTGAACCAAAAATGGCCATCGGAAATAGAGATTATTTCCGGGTATCTGCAAAGGGTGATTAATGATTTTTTCAAGATTTTTCCCTAAAAGTTCGGGGAGGCTGATGGGGCGATAGTTTTAGGGTCAGAGTGGTTTTTTAATTGGGTTTAGGAAGGAGGATGCGTAGCAGCTTTGAAAAGGGAAAGGGGAATACCAGAGGCAAGGGGGGCTTGGGAGGTTTTGTGTAGGCAGTAATGATAGATCGGAGGGTTTTCAAAAATAATGGTTTAGGCCAGAGGCCCAGGAGCCTTTGGAGGAAGGTGTCTGGGAGAGTTTTAAATGTCTGGGGGGGAAAGGGGTGTCAGTTTTTGGGGGAGGAAAAGAGGTCTAGAGTTTTTGGGCTGTCGGTGTTGTTTCTTGTGTGTGTGCAGTTTTTCCAGTTTTTTAGCTGATTTTTTTGAATAACGTTGGGGTGGGGGGGTGAGCGGGGAAGATTTCTCCCAGATGTGTTTGAAGATGTTGGTGCCCTGGGGGTTGAGTTTTGGGTGTTGTTGTGGGTGTGTTTTTAAATTTTGTTGGTGGAGTAGTGCCTCTGTTTTTTTTGAAAAGTTCCAGAAGGTTTAGGTTTTTAAAACCCCCCCTGTCCGTTTGTTGTATTAGTCGTGACCAGGATTTTTTGTGGTCTTGGTCTGGGCGTGTAAAAATTTTTTTTCAAGGGTAAGTGAGATCTAATCGGATTGATTAAAATTATGGGGTTTTTTAAGGGGAAGGGTTTGGGGTACAAAAATTTAGTCTTCTTTTTTGAGTGACTTTTTAAAGGAATAACGGTGGTGTGATTTTTCTTTGGTATTTGCGATTTTGGCTGCTTGGTAATGGGCCCCCTGGAGAATCAGTTGAGTATCGATGTCAGAGATGGTTTTGTTGTTGTAGTCTTTTTGGGGGGGTTTAATTGTCTTGTTTTTTTTGAAAGCACCCCTAAAGAAATTCGGTAGGAGAATAGGTTGGTTGGGGAATGAGGATAGGGTTGGAGGGTTTTGGGTAAAGTCGGGGGATTGATCAAGCCTGTAAAAGGCCAGGTGAGAGTAATGTTTAAATGAAGCTGGGGTCGGTTTTCCAAATGATTTGGGTTTTCCCTTTCCGTGTGGTTGAAAAAGTATTGAAGTCTGGGCCAAGATGTTAGGTGTTTTTGGGGTTTTGGGAAATTTAGTAATGGGACCAATTGGTTGTTTCTGGGGAGAAAGGCAGTGTTTTGGCATTCAGTCAGTAGTGGTAATTGGGTGTTGGTGTAGTTGAAGACTAAGGGAGGTTGTTTTTGTTTGGGGGTGTTTGGGCAGATAGGGGGTGAAAAAGATAAATGGGCCCGGTGGGTGTGATTCTGACCCCAAGACGTGTTTGGGGAAAAAAGGGGTTGGGAGAAATTTAGTTTTTAGTTGGAATTTTTCAAGGATGGCAACCCCCTCGTGGGGGTCATAGGGGACTGTAGTGCAGTATAACCAATGGCGGGAAAATTGGGGCTTTGAGGCAGGTCTGTTAGCAAAAACAATATCTGGCCTCTTGCTTCAAGGAGCCGGGGCCGTGGTGCTAATTGTAAATAAGAACTACGTTGAACTGAATCGCCTTAAAATGATTTAAATGGTTTTGTCTTTGCAAAATTAAAGTCGGGGGAGGATTTGGATTTAAAACCCGTGATAGTGGTGCCATCAGTGGATGTGTGTTTTTAGGGGCTACGGGCCCCTTTTCCCGGAGGGGAGGAAGAGATGACGTTTTTATGTTTTTTGGTCGTCCTTAAAGTTGGGGTAGGTTTAGGTTTGGTGGATTTTGTTGGAGGAGGTGGAGTTGGACCTGGTGAGGTTTTGGTTGTGGTGGAGTGGGGGGAAGGGGGATGCAGAAAAAGGGGAAGTTTTGGTAAGCTGTGAGGAAGTGGAAGCTTGGAAGGGATGAAGTGGGTAAAGGGAAAGGGGGGGGGGGGTGGGGTAGCATACATAGGGGGTTGGGGAGGTGTAGAATAGTGAAGGAAAGGGAGTGGAGGAGGGAGGGTGGGAGTAGGGAAATGGGGGGGTTGGGAGAGGGGGAAGGGGGGAGAGTTGTAGGAGGGTTGGAAGAGAACAGGAAGGAGGGGTAATTAAAGAGGAAATTTTAGCAGACAAGATTGTTAAAACTTGGGGGTAGTTGATTGGTAAGCTTTAGATTACCATCGCAGAGTGGGCGCAGTGGCAATTTACAGTTAGTTTTGTAGTCAGTGTGGGGGGGTAGAAGGAGAAATGCTTTTGTCTGTGTGTTGGGTTTGATGTGTGAGAGTAGAAGGGTAACCAAATGCGTGGGGAGGCCAGGGATTGGGGGGAGGGGAAGGGGGGTGTGGAAGGGAGGGGGTAAAAGGGGGGGGAGGAGCGGAAGGGGGTTTTGGGGAGGGAGGGGGGGGGTTGGGTTGCTCTGAGGGAGGGGAGAATGTTTTCTTGAAGGGCAGGAATTTGCCCCAAAGCAGTGTGGACCCCCCAGTTTGAAAATTTAAAAGGGGGGTTGCAATATTCCAAAGTGGGAGTTGCTGAACCTGGGCAGACTTTGTGTAGATGTGATGTGTTTTTGGGCGTGGCCGAAAATTTTTGCATTAAGAATTGTGTGGGGTGGGAAATTGGAGTGAAAAGAGCGTTTGGGAATGCGGATGGCGGGAAAATTCCTTTACTGAAGAGGGGAGGCGTCGCAGGAGGAACAGCGTATTTGAGAAAGGGAAGTTTTCTGGGCTGTAAAAATCGTCAAAAGAACTTTTTTCTTAGTATGTTTCTTTTATTAAGTTTTTCTTGTCTGTTCATAGTGTCAGGAGAAAGTCTCTGTTTTTTGCAATGACTGTGCTTTTGGGCCCGGGGCTCGATCCCAAAATTTAAAGGTGAAGCCTGGTTTAGAAGCTTTTTCTGGTATCGCTTGAGGGGTAAGCTTCGTAGGAATGTTTTTCAAAAAGGGTTTGAAAACCCGAGTGGTTTGAAGACTTTTTGTTGAGGTGCACCCTGATCTGAAAAATAAATTTTTGGACAGATAGTGGGTCGGGTTAGAAATTTGAGGGTTTTGCGAAAGGAAATTGGGTTTTTAGAAACAGAGGCAGGTGGGGAGGTTGGGGGAGAGGGAAGGGGGGTAGGTGGGAACCCGAAGGCATCGTCTAATTACAAAGATGTAAATTGGGGGTTATAAAAGGCCAAAAAGTGAGAGTATCAGTAGGGAAGACGGTAAGTAGACACACCTTTCCTGGCGCAGGAAACACTGAGGAGGTAACTTGCTTGACGGGGCACTGTATATCCTGATGGTGGCGAGACTGGCTGTATGGGTGCAGTAAAGCGAAAGAATTCAGGGGAGCAAGAGGGTTCCTGCCCCCTTTGGTGGGAACCACCACGCACCAACCCGATGGTGGAAGGAAGACGAAGGGCCGCAAGCACTACCAAAACACTATCAAACGGGGTAATTTCGAGAAGGGGAGATCTCGATTGTTAGGGAAACACACGTCACCACTCGAGCTAAGTCGCTTGATCGCTTCTCACTGTCGAAGTGTTCTGGGAGGACGCAAGTGCCTTGAATCAGCACTGATCGCTGTTTCGAATACAATTAAACAAAACAACGGCAGCTTCACCATCTCCGAAGTCTTAGCAAGAATCCTCCTGAAAACAGTAAACCCTGCCATCACATAGTCTCTCCTGTTATACTACACAAAGCACAGAGAGTGAACACTGAAACAAGCTGCCTCATTCCAGTTTATATTTGTCCAACCTATTTTTATGTTACCCAAGTAATAGCTTTTATATCCTTTTACTCATGTACGAATTAATTGCTCTACCATATTGTATTACTTTTGTCACTACCACTACTACTACTACTACTACTACCACTAGTGAACATCGAAATGGTACCTCACTAGTTTTCACCTCACTCTGAGCCTTTATATACCCTCTGTGTCCATGTATTGTTTGTAATGGCTTGATAAAGCTCCGGGAGAGCAAAACGTTGCCACAATAAATGTCACATTAGTTGCACTTGTGTCCTTTTACTTTACATATTGTCGGTAATTCTACCAACTTTATTGTAATAAGGCAAATAGATTACTGGGATTTATATCAAGAAGTGTAAGCAACAGAAGTCCAGAGTCATACTGCAGCTTTATACATCATTAGTAAGGCCTCACCTAGATATGCAGCTCAGTTCTGGTCTCCGTATTACAAAAAAGGACATAAATTCGTTTTGAAAAAATTCAGCGTAGGAAAGACTAAATTAATACATAGCATTAGAAATCTTCCTTAGAAGAAAGATTGAAGACTCTTAATTACATTCACTTGTTAGACGAAGAATGAGGGGAGACCTGATCGAAGTGTATAAGTGGAAGATAGGTATTAATAAAAGGGGTATAATAAGGTCTTGAGGAAAGTCTCTCCAAGAGAGAACCCGCAGTAATGGATTTAAATTAGATAAGTTTAGATTTAGAAAGGACATAGGAAAGTATTGGTTTGGAAATAGGGTAGTTATGGTGGAACAGTCTACCTAGTTGGGTTATTGAGGCTAGGACTTTGGGTAGTTTCAAATTTAGGTTGGATAAGTACATGAGTGGGAGGGGTTGGATTTGAGTGGGACTTGCACATCGGAGCTTGTTTCTTGGGTGGCATTGAAAGTTGGGTTGGTCAAATGTTTGTTGGTGGGATGAATTGTAAAGGACCTGCCTAGTATGGGCCAGCAGGCCTCCTGCAGTGTTCCTCCTTTCTTATGTTCTTATGTTCTTAAGCTGTAAATACCTTTGTAACCTGTCATGATTGTGACCAGACCTACATGGAGTTCATTACCTTTGTAAATTGTGAGCTCATTACCTCTGTAACTTGCTCAGCTATCAAAACTTTGGAGTCCAGTCCTTGGACCAATTATGTACCTCTGTAATCTTTTGACTACCACCCGCAGGATGGGCATGGTGTGCATAATAAACATATTAAACTAACCATACTTTACGTAGTCGCCCTGTTTCGATAGATGTGTTGAAGATAGTTGTTAGTGTTACACAAAACTCTTATGCTCCCTCTTTCAGGACCCAAGGAGAGATGTTATCCACCCCCCATCCCCCTTTTAGGTATCTAGCTTGCTTAGCAGTCTCTTCACTTCTTCCTCGGTTGTATGTATTGTGTCCAACACTTGATGGAGTACCCCACCTCTCTGCCTGTCTCGAGGTCCTTCTGTCTCCTCTGTGAACACTTATTTGGACCTCGTATTGAGCTCCTCACATACTTTGCGGTCATTTTTTGTGACCTCCCCTCCTTCCTTCCCTAGCCTGATTACATGGTCCTTGACTGTTTTTCCCCCCTCCTGATGGGGGCTGTACAACTTTTTTGGATCAGATTTGGCTTTCGTTGCTATGTCATTTTCCTGCTGTCTTTGGGACTTACTTCTTACCTGTGCCTATTCATTTCTGGCTTTACGGCTGCTCTCCTTATTCTCCAGGATCCTTTGGCTTCGATACCTCTTCCATTCCCTATCACACTTGGTTTTGGCCTCCCTGCACTTTGGGTGAACCACGGACTCATCCTGGCATTTTTGTTATTCCTGTTACCCGTGGGCATAAACCTCTCCTCAGCTTCCTTGCATATCGTTGTCACATATTCCATCATCTCGGGTTTAAATGACTTCCCAGCCAGTTCTCTGTCCCAATGAACAGGAAGTTCTTCATGCCTGTTTAAAAAACCTTTTCATGTAGTTTGGTTTTCATTCGTCTGGCCCTTCCTGCTTCCCCGCCCCTTGTGACTCTATGAATTCGAAGCTTAGAACAACATATCACTGGCCCTGGTGTCTTTCATATGTGATTGTCCCCCATATCTGCACTGCTTAAATTGAGTACTAGGTCCAGTCTTTCTGGATATGCCTCCATGTGGTCCGAGACTTTTCCAGTCATGTTTAGATGAGTCGAGACGAATGGGAAGTCTTCTTATACCAGCTACATCCCCTGCTCACCTGGCTGTGGATCAAATATGCAATATTTTTTCGACATCCTTAGGATGTCGAAAAAATATTGAGTAAGTCTAATTTGAAGGGAATATGAGTGAGTGAGATGTGTGTTAGCAAACCAGTAAAACATGGAAGTAATGGGTATCCTTACCCTCTGGCCGGATATAAGTGGGATCTCCAAAGGCGTCATGTTATAGTTGGTCACCTCATATTCCAGCAGCTTCTTCAGACCAGTGAATAACACCCCATCCCCGTGCTGTAATAAGGTTAAGCAATATAGACTACAGACAGGATGAAGATTACTGTTAAATTGTACTGACTGCGGTTGTTAAAAATTTCATGAGTCCCAGGTACAAAAATTATTGTTGGAATCCACAATATACGATTTGTAAAAGGTGAAAAAATGGCATTTGTGTGAAATGCTCAGCACAATGAATTGTTTACTGTAATAATAAATGCTCAGCACAATTAATTGTTTACTGTAATAATTCAGTTTTATTTATTAAATACAATAAAAATCTTTTCGTGTTATTATTCAAAAATTAAGGCAACTGATGATAAGACAGGATTTTGTTTTACTTCCGAACCTCCAGCTTGGGAAATTAACCGGCCCCCTTTATGGGATTTTGGCCATGTTTCATACTGGAACACTTGAGCATTGCATTGTCTGCACTCTATAAGTATAGTGAAGTGTTTGACGCTCTCGTTACTCTACTGTAAGATAAAAGGCAAACAAAACACTACCACAGATAATGAGAAATACAATCATAAACCAACAATAATGTATAACCATGATCCACACTTTATCAAGCATCTTTAAAACGAGACACAATCCTACCAAAATTGAGGAACATTCTACAGTCCTTTTAAGACACAAACACCAAGGGATTTTAGTTACTTGAAAGAAAAACGTAAGGAAAGACCAGGTCGTCTTATAATAAAAAACAAGAATCCAGGTTAACCGATATAAAAATTGTAGGATTTGATAACCTACAGAGTCTACTCTAAGTGTCAGCCTATCAAGTCACACACTTCTTTAACTGCAGTCTCTGGAAGGACTGATTGAAACTATGGGTCTATTAAGAAAGCAGTCGTCGCCCTCAGAATAAGTCATTATTTTCAAAGTGTAGACAGGTAAGACAGAATAATTCCCTGATGCAGTGTTAAAAAATTTTAAAACCCACTGACATGAACAAAACGGGTATTACTAACTTGTATATATGGAAATTATGAAGAGACATGACTGTGAGGTGAATCATCCCACATCAGTACATAGCTTTCTGGTAAGTGTCACAGCAGTATTTAGTGTACACGTAATATTTTCTTTTTCAGCCAAGTTGAAAAAAATCTCCACTAATTATAGGCTGGGCACTGGGAGACTGGCGTCCAGCGTTGATAGTAGTAACTTTCGTCTTTAAAATTAATACACAAATAATCCGCACACAGGAGAGAGGAACTTACGACGACGTTTCGGTCCGAATTGGACCATTTACAAAGTTCCACTAACAAAACATAAGAACATAAGAAAGGAGGAACACTGCAGCAGGCCTGTTGGCCCATACTAGGCAGGTCCTTTACAATTCTCCCACTAACAAACATTTGACCAAAAAGGAGAGACGGAGGGAGTATATATATATAGGCCAGCAGACAGTGACGGTACAAGAGAGGTAGTAGGAAAGGAAGAAGAGAGGTAGTGGTAGAGGTAGTAGTAGTAGTAGTAGTAGTAGTAGTAGTAGTAGTAGTAATAGTAGTAGTAGTAGTAGTAGTAGTAGTAGTAGTAGTAGTAGTAGTAGTGAAGGCAGTCAAATACAAAGAAAGAGGAGCACTACAAGGGAGCTAGGGACCCACAAAGAGGAGCACTGTAACGTAGCTATTGGCCCACAAAGGGTAGGAACAAGAACACAGAGGGAAAAAAAATAATGGCCCAAAACACCCAAGGCAGAAGAAAGTAAACCCGAAGGGAGAAAAGATAAAACCGCTGTGAGATTTATCCTCATTCTTCTGCTCTTTAACAGTTTTGAACTTATTAAACATACAAAAGTGCACTCATATTATTGTGCCTATTATATATATGGAACATTAAACTTCAACCAAACCCTCCCCTCAAACTTCTCCTTAATAAATGCACCAGAACACACGGACAAGACAAAAGGGTACAAAACTCTCTTCCACATCCTCTGTGTTCGCCTCATAAAAGGCCCAAAGCCCTGGAATTCATTACCTGAACCAGCAAAAGGCCTCCTACTGCCAATCAGTTAGAACTATAATTAAAAATCATTTCATCTCCCTAACTTAACTACACTAACATTATGTTACACCAGACATAACTAACTTATCATCCCAAAATCATACAAGCTCCTCTAACTACTTCCTGACTCTTCACCATCTTAAAAACTGTTCCATAGGGTGAATCCGTTAAAGTGTTAATACATACTAAATTTGAAACTATTTTTGCTACTTCTGTTTTTGTAATAATGTATTTAACTTTGTACTGTTCGATACCTATTTTCAGTCTTAACTAGTCGTAAACATTAGGATTAGTCTCAGAACGCACCGCGTACAAGTGGCTTTCTTTTACGCTTAACAATATTTTGTTTACATGTAAACTACCTTTTAATACTGCATAAAGAAATAAAATATTTATTCATTTGTTTCAATTTATACATTTATATTCCCTTTTCCCTTATTATAACCGGTCCATCAACATTATTGTTTCACCTTCCTGACCTAATCCCATTTATTTCCCACCGTTGAAACTCTCCTACCCCCTTTCAGCTTGGTTTCAGTTAGAGCTACGATATCCAACTTTCTTTCATTCATGACACTAAAAATCATCTTTTTCTTATCTCTACGCTACTTCCACTACATTCAACATCCGAATTTAAAAAGTTTTTCTTTTTCTTTTTAGTAATTTTTACTAAAGAAGGATTACTAGCCCATTGCTGCCGGCATTTTAGTAGACTCTTACAACTGGATGACTTACTCACGAAAGATTCGTTTCCATTTTTTCCATGGAGATGAAAGGAAATAAATTAGAACAAGCCCTATTAAGAAAATAAAAGAATCAGCTGGGTGTGTATACACATACGTGTATATAAATATGTAGTGTTGCCTTAGTGTCAGGGGTGTCCCCTTAATGTCAGTGGTGAGGAGCACAAGACACATACAAAGACTCACAAATCGTAATAAACAAGATTGCAAACAAACCATATCACGGGTGGGGTTAGAACCCGCCATCAGAGAGTCACCAAAACTCCAGACCGCGTCGAGTCTGGAGTTTCTAAACCCCCACCTGTGGTATGGATTTTTCCCACATATAATGATTCATGTGGGAGCCAGAGACCAGACAGCTGAAGTAGAGACGACTGAATTGGATGTTACTGAAGATGATAATAAATCCCACACTGAAAATACAT
The DNA here is from genome assembly GCF_026875155.1 of Cherax quadricarinatus. NCBI lineage: Eukaryota > Metazoa > Arthropoda > Malacostraca > Decapoda > Parastacidae > Cherax > Cherax quadricarinatus. Next base: position 4,565,199 of record NC_069409.1, read on the forward strand.
TTTAAATTAATGTAACTAAGGTATCCTTTGAAAGCAACGGTTACTAGATGGATAACCCGAATTTTTTAATTCCCGAAAATTTTTGGGCCTCAAAAAGTTGTACTTGTCTATTGTTGTACTAGGAAGCCAAAAGACGTACAATGTGAATACATCACTTTTGAATGTAGTTGATACATAATGTAGTTGATACATAATGTAGTTGATACATAATGTAGTTGATACATAATGTATTGATACATAATGTAGTTGATATATAATGTAGTTGATACATAATGTAGTTTGATACATAATGTAGTTGATACATAATGTAGTTTTATACATAAAAGTAGTTTTATATATAAAAGTAGTTGATACATAATGTAGTTGATACATAATGTTGTTGATACATAATGTAGTTGATAATAATGTAGTTGATACATAATGTAGTTGATACATAATGTAGTTGATACATAATGTAGTTGATACATAATGTAGTTGATACATAATGTAGTTGATACATAATGTAGTTGATACATAATGTTGTTTATACAAAATGTAGTTGATACATAATGTAGTTGATACATAATGTAGTTGATACATAATGATTGATACATAATGTAGTTGATACATAATGTTTGTTGATACATAATGTAGTGATACATAATGTAGTTGATACATAAAGAAATTGATACATAATGTGTTGATACATAAGTAGTTTATACATAATGTAGTTGATACATAATGTAGTTGATACATAATGTAGTTGATACATAATGTAGTTGATACATAATGTAGTTTGATACATAATGTAGTGATACATAATGTAGTTGATACATAATGTAGTTGATACATAATGTTGTTGATACATAATGTAGTTGATACATAATGTAGTTGATACATAATGTAGTTGATACATAATGTAGTTGAACATAAGTAGTTGATACATAATGTAGTTGATACATAATGTAGTTGATACATAATGTAGTTGATAAAATAATGAGTTGATACATAATGTAGTTGATACATAATGTTGTTGAACATAATGTATTGATACATAATGTAGTTGATACATAAAGTAGTTGATATATAATGTAGTTGATACATAATGTAGTTGATACATAATGTTGTTGATACATATGTAGTTTATAAAATAATGTAGTTGATACATAATGTAGTTGATACAAATGTAGTTGATACATAATGTAAATTGATACATAATGTAGTTGATACATAATGTATTGATACATAATGTAGTTGATACATAATGAGTTGATACTAATGTAGTTGATACATAATGTAGTTTGGGTACATAATGTATTGATACATAATGTAGTTGATACATAATGTAGTTGATACATAATGTTGTTGATACCTAATGTATTGATACATAAAGTAGTTGATACATAATGTAGTTGATACATAATGTTTTGATACTAATTAGTTGATACATAATGTATTGATACTAATGTAGTTGATACAAAACTATCATGGTATAACACTGTGAAAACCACGAATATTTCTCCCACTTTAACTGAGAGAACAGATAATTAAAAATTATTTTTGGCAGAAAACATTCTTGTCTGATGAGAAATTATGGGACATTGATTGTAAGATGAAAATTGTGGATGTGATGCTATTGTTTCGACATATTCTCACATAACACTTGTTACAAAAAAGGTATATTTCAAGGTGCTTAGTTTTTTTTATAGAAAAAATGCATTATTTCTAGTTAAAGTGCTGATAAGGAAGATTATATTTTGACAATAAGTAATTTTAAGATTACTTTTAAAGAATGTCTTCTGGGAAAATATTGATAATATATCTGTATTAAATGATAGACTAAGATCTTATACCTGTGATAGGGAATATAATTACGATAGACCCAAGATCTTAAAACCTATGGGTAGGGAATATAATTACTGAAGACTAAGATCTTATACCGTGGATAGGGAATATAATTTTTCTGATAGACTAAGATCATATACCTATGGATAGAGAATATAATTTCTGATGTTTAAAGTTTTCTGTCAAAAGGATTTTTGTTCACTGATGTGACTGCTAATAACGAGAGTTATTTTTCCCAGGGAAAAAACTAAACATTCAGGAGTTTAAAGAGATAAAAAAAGGATATATCTGAAGAACTGAGCAAGACATTACCCTCGGTGAAAGCAGTTAAATGTTGTAGACCCGAATGTCACTCTCGCGATCATCTCTCACACATCCACTAGTTTTATGATCATATTCTAGGTAAGATAAGATAAGATTTCGTTCGGATTTTTAACCCCGGAGGGTTAGCCACCCAGAATAACCCAAGAAAGTCAGTGCGTCATCGAGGACTGTCTAACTTTTTTCCATTGGGGTCCTTAATCTTGTCCCCCAGGATGCGACCCACACCAGTCGACTAACACCCAGGTACCTATTTGCTGCTAGGTGAACAGGACAACAGGTGTAAGGAAACGTGTCGGAATGTTTCCATCCGCCGGGAATCGAATCCGGGCCCTCCATGTTTGAAGCGGGAGCTTTAGGTGTGAATAGTGCTTACTCAGCGCGAACGAGCTGTATAATCCTCCGGGTTTAGCGCTTCCCCCTTGATTATAATAATAATAATAATCAGCGCGAACGAAAAATTATGTCGAAAAGTTCACAAATTGAGTTAATCTTACAGAAAAATAGCTTAACTCTCTGGCAACACAATCGTACCAGAATCATTGTTCTACGACATTCCTACAAGGAATTATGGTCATTTAAAACACCTAGGGTGACGTAAACTCCCGCGGCAGGTGTGCTCATCTGTCGTCAAGTTTCATTTTTTTTACGTTTTTTTTTTTCCGTTTTTTTCGGCAGCAGCGGCGGCGGCAGCAGCGACTTCCAAGCTCCGTACTTTTCTCCAACTATCAGAGCTACCAATGCTCCTATGATGACCTAGTTACAAGCAAAACTGCACTACCCAACGTAGCACCCAGAATGTCCAAAGATTACCAACAGTGAAACCTACAAATCGAAAATAATAGAGATCAAAGGAAGACTGCCCACAAACCGAAAGCAACACCCCGCTGCCAGCCGAACAACGTAACCCTAAGCTTTGTATACTACAACTTCTTCTTAACTACAACAATTCCTGTAGTATTATGAGGCGCAATCTAAGAGGAAACTGCACCAAGGTCAGCAAGAAAACAAGGAAAAATCAACTATTCAACAAGTGTAGCCAGGAGGACGCCGGCCCAGCAACCACCCCACTCACCACCACTAAAGGGCCACACCACAACAATAACAACAAACATGGCTGCCACCCCCATCCCCCCTCTTTTCCCCGGGATTCAACCTACCAAGTAGTCTCTCAGGTATGACCAACGATCCAGATACCTAAAAACATGCATCTCCAACTTAGTTATTGAAAATATGAATCTTCGAGAGACGCTAACAAAACAAGACACCAGGATGACCAACTCGAGAACAAAATCCTCAGTCTTTAAAAAAAGTTATCAACACCAGGAATGACTAACTGTGACAAGACCATCCAAACAGTCATAGAAGCCATACCCCCAAAAAATAATATCTCTTAATACAAAGGTTTTAAGAAGCATAAAAGACTGGAAGAACAACTTAGATAACCAGTTCATGGGCTACTTTGCTCTCCAAGAAGATAAAACTGAACAAGATAAACTATCGGACCCCAGTAAAAAGTTAACAGTCACTTTTTCCCAGTGATATGAACCAACAAACAGTAAAGAAATTTTCTCTGCAGATCTTTAAAAGGGCCAAACAAGTGTTATTGTACCAGAGTCAGAAATAAAAGAAGCCAGGTTTCTAGGATCCCATGGTAGAAAAAGTGTTATGCTTAGATTCCACTCAAAATGACAGGAAAAAAGACTTAATTACTGCATCTATTAAAGTAAAGAAAGAGGGATACATAAACGAGTGTCTTACCAAAAACGTCAGAACCTCCTGTTTTAGAGGGCAGAAAAACTTAAGCGGAGAATAATGACAAAAATACACCAATGCTTCACACGAGAGGGAAAATTCTTGTTAGGAAAAAAAATGTAGGTCAACTGTACACAATCACGAAAAGAGAATGATCTATCACGATTTTTCAGGGATACTAATCTTACAGAGAAAAACTAAACAATGTCCAACTTAAAAGCCTACGAGTGTAGTGTACGTTTTGCTCCATTATTGTTCAAATTTTATTGTACAATCTCTTAGTATTTAAATAATCAACTACCTCATTTTGTGATTTTACTAGTAAGCACAAGTCACCTTATGTAATTTTCTTATTTACTATTGTTTGCTTAAACATTAGTGAATTGATACTTTTCTCTGTCCATATTACTACCTCATATTTTTTTAAATACTATCAATTAAATACTATCAATACTAAAATTAATAATTAGCATTTTTACTATAATTTCAATTTACTCTTAACATTTTTGACATTTAATAACCATTACTTGTCTAATTCCCTTTACCTTTTTTTATACCACATTTACTATCTTAGATACTCTTAAATTTTACCTTGTACTGCCATATAACCTTGTATAACTACCAGTGCAATATTGAATGAAATAAACATTACTTTTCACTTTTTTTGTAATCATTATTACTTACTAAAGTTTTATTAAACACCATATTTACTACCATCAATTTACTTTTGTACATTAAACATTATTTTATACTTCCCATAACATTTTGTTGCCAATTTTTTAAGTTTGTATATTCAACCCCAACCTTTGTATTATCCTTAGTACCTGTCTACCATCTTACTACATATATAACCAAAACATTACCATTATTCATTGTTCTTACCTGTCCATTTAATTTTGTTTACCCCTACTTGTTTTTTTAGTCACTTTTATTGTGTGTGCAATTAGTGTATTTCCCAATTATTTTTTCAAGTACCAAAACTACTTTTGCTAGTAGACCAACTACCTCATTTTTTTTTATTTTTTTATTGTGCAATAAATGCTCAACAAATTTAAAATTTTACAATCAATCTACCCTAAACCAATATTATTAATGCTATCTCCCCATTAACTTTTTTACCAAAATTTTAATTTAGTCCCTTATATATTTTTTGTCCTTTTTTTTAGCTTTATATAATACCTTAGACATTATTCGCAATTGTTAAACTAAAAAGGTGCTTTTTCAGGTGAAAAATTTAATAAGTTCCTATTTTCCCCATTATACCCAAACTCATTTATTTTGTACCACTTTATTTTTTTCCCACCACAACTTATATTAGTCCCTTTTTTTATAATTTTATATTAATTCTAACTTTAAAATTCCCTTTAAAGTACACCTACCTTTTTCCCAAGCTCCTTATTTATCATCACTTTATTTGTTTCACCAAAAATTTATTTTACCCCTTTTTATTGTCTCCTTTATTTAGCTTTTTAAAAAACACCCACTATTATTTTTACATTGTTAATAAATTCAGGTGCTATTTTTTTTTTGCTTTAGAATATTTACTTTTTTTTTTTACTTAAATTTTAATATAGATTTCATACAAAATTTTTGATTACAAGCATGATCCCGATACCAACCTTTATTTAATGACTTAAATGATTCAAAAAAATTTTCTGTAATTATACACAAAACAAACAAAGGCCTTTTCAGTGCCAACAAAAACATAACTACTTTTAATACAAAACAATCTTTTAAACAAGCATTATGATACCTTTTCCGCATTAAAATTCCCGCATCCAATAGTCCATCTTACACTAACTGAAACCCGGGTAAAGGCCCTGTACTACTGATGTCCCATGGGCCCTTCCTGGGGTTCAAGCCCATCAAAAACTGTAGGCCCGCCAAAAAGGGGGGTTTGGGACAGCAATTTACTCCTCAGACCCCAACAAAAGTACATAAACTGCACAAGGGGATTTAACAGGGGGAAATAAATGCTTAACTCAAAACCAAATACCTACAAAAACCTCTCACAGTGATAAACTCTAAAAGAGTTCCACAATCAAACCCAATTTTTGTCAAAAACCAGAAGATATAACTGATGCACCAGAACAAAGATCATTACTACCCCAGGTGACTTTAAATAAATTCCCGCAAGACCAGGGCCCCCACGTTACTGAATTACAAACCAAAGAGTAACTGATGTTGCTACCAACTAACAAAAACCCACAAAATTTTTCAGGACGTTTTCCCTCTTGAAACCCCACTGGGACCAAAAACCATATCCCCTTTAAAAAAAGGCTAATTACAGATAATACCAAAACCACTACCCT
>NC_069409.1:4571910-4686395 GCF_026875155.1 Cherax quadricarinatus
TACCTTCACAAAACCCAACAGCTGGGGATGACTAATTTTTTCTTACTTTCAGTATTTACTTAATCACTCTTTTATGACCTTATCACTACACTGCTTCTATAATCAACTAACATATGTATTTGTTAATATTTCAGATCACACCGTTAACCCAATTAACTGTTTGGATATTTTGTGTCAACACTGCAGCCAGCAGCCTGATCAGCTGACTGCTACCCTCCCTCACTCACAATTCATTCAAATTTAAATTGTAAAATTCTTGATCTTATCACATTATTCGCACTCTTGAAAGCTATTACACTCTTGTAGGTATGTTCACTGATTCACTCACGTACGATGACCGCTAATAATATCTTAGGACAGCCACTAGAACGCTAAATCCTGGGAGCACTATTCAGCGATACTGCTTCACGTGTGTGTGTGTGTGTGTGTGTGTGTGTGTGTGTGTGTGTGTGTGTGTGTGTGTGTGTGTGTGTGTGTGTGTGTGTGTGTGCGTGTGTACTCACCTAATTGTGGTTTCAGGGGTCGATTCATTGCTCCTGGTCCCGCTTATTTGCTGGTCGCCTTCACTACATCACTTTCCAGACTGCTCCACTTCCTGGTAACTCTATGACTGAAGAAATACATTTAACATCCCTGTGACTCATTTCAGTCTTTAATTTCCAATTGTGACCACATGTTGCTGTCCTTCAATGACCTGCACTGTATGACCCTTACAGGTTTAGCACTTCATTTTTTATTATAATAATAATGTCCTACAGTGACGTCAGGTCAATTTCTCTTAACTTCTCCTCGTAGTACATTCCTCTAAACTACGGGACTAGTCTTGTTGCAAACCTTCGCACTTTCTCTAACTGCCTGACGTGCTTGGCCAGGTGTGGGTTTCAAACTGGAGCTACATACTCCAGTATCAGCCTAAAGTACACGGTGTACAAGGTTCTGAATGATTTCTTACTGGGATGTCGGTATGTTATTCTCAGATTTGCTAGTTGTCCATATGCTGAAGCAGTTATTTTGTTGATGTGCGCCTCAGTACATTTGTTCGGTATTATACTCATCCCAAGATTCTTTTTCCTGAGTGAGGCTTGTAGTCTTTGGCCCCCTAGACTGTACTCTGTCTGAGGTCTCCTTTGCCTTCACCAATATTCATGACTTTGCAATTAGTGGGGTTTAACTCCAGAAGCCAGTTTGTGGACCAGGCCTGCGGCCTGTCCAGATCCCTTTGTAGTCCTGCCTGATCCTCCTCCTACTGAATTCTCCTCAGAGACACTTCTGAGTCTGTTCTTTCCGTCATGTCATTCACATATACCAGAAACAGCACTGTGGAACCCCCTCTCGTCACAGGCACCCACTCTGACACTCATCATGTACTACGACTAGGCGATGTTTTCCCGTCAGGTATTCTCTGATCCATTGCAATGCCATCCTGTTAAACCTGCCTGGTGCTCCAGCTTTTCTATTAATCTCCCGTGGAACTGTTTCAAAAGCCTTCTTACAGTCCTTCTTACTATACATGTCAGTGACACTGGTCTGTAGTTTAATGCTACATGTCTGTCTTTTTTTTTAAAAATTGGGACTACATCTCCTGTCTTTCATAACTCAGGTAGTCACCCTGTTTCAATAGATATGTTGAAGATTGTTGTTAGTGGTACACGTAATACCTCTGCTCCCTCTCTCAGGACCCATGGACACACATTATACGGCCCCATCGCCTATGAGGTATCTAGCTCGCTTAGCAGCCTCCTCACTTCTTCCTCGGTTATATGAATTGTGTCAAACACTTGATGGTGTATCTCACCTCTCCGACTTTCTAGAGTTTCATCTGTCTCCTCTGTGAACACTTCTTTGATTCTAGTGTTCAGATCCTCACATACTTGGTAGTCGTTTCTTGTGATCTCCCCTCATGTCTGGTCCTGATGCGGCTGTACAACAACTTTGTGTCAGATTTGGCTTTTGCTGCTATATTCTTATTTTGTACTCACCTATTTGTACTCACCTATTTATTGTTGTAGGGGTCGAGACTCAGCTCCTGGGCCCGCCGATTCACTGATTGCTACTAGGTCCTCTCTCTCCTGGTCCATGAGCTTTATCATAACTCGTCTTAAAGCTACATATGGTTCCTGCCTCCACTACCTCACTTGCCAGACAATTTCATTTCCTGACAACTCTGTAACTGAAGAAATGCTTCCTAATATCCCTTTGACTTATCTGAGTCTTCAACTCCCAATTGTGACCCCTTGCTCCTGTGTCCTGTCCCTGGAACATCCTTTCTCTGTCAACCTTATATATTCCTCGCAGTATTTTATATGTCGTTATCATGTCTACCCTAACCCTCCTGTCCTACGGTGTCGTCAGGCAGATTTCATTTAACCTTTCTCCGAATTACATTCCCCATAGCTCTGGAACTAGACTTGTTGCAAACTTTTGCACTTTCTCTAATTTCTAGACGTGGCTGACCAGGTGTGGGTTCCAAACTGGAGCTGCATACTCCAGTATGGGCCTGACGCATACGGTGAACAGTGTCTTGAACGATTCCTTACTGATTTATCGGTACGCTAATCTCAGGTTTGCCAGGCGCCCATATGCTGCAGGAGTTATCTGGTTGATGTGTGCTTCCGGAGACGTGCTTGGTATTATACTCACCCCAAGTTGTTTCTCCATGAGTCATGAGTAAGGTTTGCAGTTTTTGGCCACCTAGCCTATACACTATCTGCGGTCTTTGCACTTCCCCAATCTTTATGACTTTGCATTTGGCTGGGTTAAATTCGAGTAGCCAGTTGCTGGACCACGTGTCCAGCCTGTCCAGGTCACTTTGTAGTCCTGCCTGATCCTCATCTGATTTGATTCTTCTCATTAACTTCACATCGTCTGTAAACGGGGTCACTTCTGAGTCTATCCCTTCCGTCATGTCATTCACATATACCAAAAACAGCACTGGTCTACCCAAGTTCTAAGGAATCACTTGTGTGTACAATGTTTCGCCCACAGGAAAGGAAGGGATTACTAACCTAACCTAACCTAACCTTGGACTTGCACATCAGAGCTTATTTCTTGGGTAGTATTGAAAATTGACGAGCGGGCCCTGTGGGCCCCGCTCGTCACCGGCGCCCACTGTGATACCTCATCACGTACCATGACTCGTTGTGAGTGTGCATGTGTGTACTCAACTATTTGTGGTTGCACACAATTATGTGAGTACACACATACACACACGTGCGTGTATGTGAGTGCGTGTGCGCATGCGTGTGAGTAAATTTGTGTTCATGTGTATATGCATACGTGACGTGACTTTGAGCGAACGTTGTTGTGTCAACGTGTTTGTGCTCACATATTTGTGGTTGCAGGGGTCTGTTCTTAGCTCGTGGCCCCGCCTCTTCACTGGTCGCTACTAAGTCCTCTCTTTCCCTGCTTCATCAGCTTTATCAAACTTCGTCTTAAAATTATATATGGTTCCTGCCTCTATTACGTCACTTTCCAGACTATTCTACTTCCTGACAACATTATGACTGAAGAAATATGTCCTAACATCCCTCTGACTCATCTGAACCTTCAACTTCCAATTGTGACCCCTTGTTTCTGTGTCCCAACTCTGGAACATCCTGTCTCTGTCCACCTTTTCAATTCCTGGCAGTATTTTATATGTCGTTATCATATCTCCCCTAACCCTCCTGTCATCCAGTGTCGTCAGGCCGATTTCCCTTAAATTTTCTTCGTAGGACATTCCCCTTAGGTCTGGGACTAGTCTTGTTGCAAACCTTTGCATTTTCTATAATTTCTTTACGTGCTTGACCAAGTGTGGGTTCCAAACTGGTGCTGCGTGCTGCATACTTTAATATGGGCCTGAAGTACACGGTGTACAGAGACTTGAACGATTCCTTACTTAGATATCAGAACTCTGTTCTTGGGTTTGCCAGGCGCCCACATGCTGCAGCAGTTATCTGTTGATGTGCACCTCAGAAGACATGCTCAGTATTATACTCACGCCAATATCCGTTTTCTCGAGTGAGGTTTGCATTCTTAAGCCATCTAGCCTATACTCTGTGTGCGGTCTTCTTTGCCCTTCCCCGATCTTCATGTCTTTACATTTGACGGGGTTAAATTCTAGGAGCCACAAGTTGGACCAGGCTTACAGCCTGTCCAGATCCCTTTGTAGTTCTGCATGAGCCTCAGACTATTTAATTCTTCTCATTAACTTCACATCATCTGCAAACAGCATACTTCTGAGTCTATCCTTTCCGTTATGTCATTCACATATACCAAATATAGCACTGGTCCTAGGACTGACCCCTGAGGAACCCTGCTTGTCACAGTCTCTCACTCTGACACCTCGTCATGTACCATGACCAGTTGTTTCCTCCCTGTCAAGTATCCTCTGATCCATTGCAATGCCTTTCCTGGTAGGCATACCTGATCCTTACTTTTGCACTAATCTCTAGTGAGGAACTGTATTGAAATCCTTGTAGTTCAAAAAAATGCAATCTACTCACCCCTCTATCTCGTGTCATACTTCTGTTATCTTGTCATAAAGCTCCAGTAGGTTTGTGACACATGATTTCCCTTTCCTGAAACCGTGCTAGATGTCATTTATGAGCCTGTTCCTTTCTAGGTGCTCCAACACTCTCCTCCTGATAATCATCTTCATTACTTTGCATACTATGTACGTCAGTGTATAGTATGCAAAGTAGTTTAATGCTTTTGCCGTTTTCCATACCTTAGGTACTTGCTAAGTTTCAATTGATGTGTTGATGATTGCTGTCAGTGGTACACACAGCATCTCTGCTCCCTCTCTAGGGACCCTCGGAGAGATGTCCAGTCCCACCGCCTTTGAGATATAAAGTTCCCTTAACAGCTTCTTCACCTCCTCCTCGGTTGTGAGTATTTCATTGAGCACTTCATGGTGTATCACTTGCTGGTGCACCTTTCTATTCTGACTTTCTGTAGTCCTTTCTGTCTCCACTGTAAATACTTCTTTAACTGTCATGTTGAGCTCCTCACATACCTCTTGGTTGTTTCTTGTGAACTCCCCACCTTTCTTCCTCATCCTGATTACTTGGTCCTTGGCTCCTTATGTGGCTATTTAACAACTTCAGTTTAGACTTGACTTTCGATGCTATGTTGTTTTCCTACTGTCGCTGGGCCTCCCAACCTATCTGTCCATACGTGTTTCTGGCTCTTTGACTAATCTCTTTATTTTCCTTGGTACTTTGTCTTGTGTACTTTTTCCTTACTTTACCTCACTAGGTTTTGCCTCCCTACACATTTGGGTGAACCAAGGATTCGTTCTGGTCTTCACAATATTTCTGTTGCAATTGGGATTAACCCTCTCCTTTGCCTCCTTGCATTTTGTTGTTCGTTTTATGTTTTTCCTACCAATTCTCTTTCCCACTGAACCTCTTGCAGGAAGTTCCTCATGCCTGTGTAGTCCCCACATATGTAGTTTGGCTTTTCCCATCGTAATCCTGTTACCCTCTTCACTTGTAACTCTATTATGTATTCAAAGCTCAAAACCACATGATCACTAGCTCCAAGGAGACTTTCATATGTTATGTCCTTGATGTCCGAGCCACTCAAGGTGAATACAAGGTTGTCTTGCTGGTTCATTCTCACCTCTCCCTCTGGTAGTGTCCCTACTATGTTGATGCATGAGGTTTTCCAGTACCACATCCATCATCTTGGCTCTCCATGTTTTGGGACCCTCATGTGGCTCCATGTTTTCCTGATTAATCTCCTTGTGATTGAAATCACCCATAAGTATTAACTTTGTTCTACCCGTGTGAGCTCTTCCGGCCACCTCAGCTAGTGTGTCCACCATTGTTCTCTTGCTCTCCTCATATTCTTCTCTTGGCCTCCTACAGTTCAGTGGCAGGTTGTATATCACCCACACTGAATTGTTCTTATGTGGTCCCTCTCGCCGATACCGTCCATTGCTTCCATTTCCTCAAATCCCCATTAGTTTTTAATGAGCAAAGCAACTCCTCCTCTCCCTCTGCTCCCTCCATTTTTCCTCAGGATCTGATATCTGGATGGGAAGGTTGTTTTCTCGGTCAGTTTCGTTTCTGTTAGTGCTATGATATCTATGGACGTCTCCTTGAGTCTTTCATGCCACTCCTCACATTTATTTGTTATTCCGTCTGCATTCGTATACCAACTTCTTTTCTATAACCGTGATCTGGGGAGTATGTTGGGGACTGGAGAGTGAGAGATGTGGCAGGGAGATATGGGGGGTTGCTATTAGGGTGGACTTTGTGATGAGGGGTTGGGGGAAGTGGGTATGATGTATGGGTTTTGTGTTAGATTGTTTTGTTACATTTGGATTGTCATGGTCTAGGGCATTCTGTAGGAGAGTCTGAGGGAGGTTGCATTTACTAATCCTACTGAGTCTAGGTTCTCCTGCCCATCTCCATCTTTGCCTGTCTTTTCACCTTGTGTCTTCTTTGTACCCTCTCCTTCAGTTTCTGCCTTTCTTCTTGTGTTCTGTAATAGTCGAGGTACACTCTTCGATACTCCGATGTGCTGCTTTGTCATGCTTTCTTCTGCAGGATACTATTTCAAGATAATTCTGCCTTGAAAATCACATTGACTGGCCATTTTTTTCCTCTTGGTAACACCTTCACATAATTTGTCAACTGGATTATGTCATCCTCTCATATTGCTTTCATGGAACTTTCAATCGCCTTTTCTCCCTCTGTCTTCTTGCTTCATAAGTTTCCTCTTCAACTTCTTGGAGACCATAAATAAAAACTGACTTCTCCCTTTCATCCTCCCACTGCATTTTCTTTTGTATCCCCTGAGTCGATTTAGTTGCCTCCATTGCAGCTTTCCTTTTTTCACTTTCTTCTTTATCTGATGTCCTTTTTCCTTTTCAGCTTTCCCTGGGCACTGCTGTAGTCTGTTAGGGCCTCTGCATATAGCTTGCCTCCTTTACTTTCTTCAGTCCCCTCGTTTGTTCCTGGTGTGCTCCTCGCATTTCCCCGGGCCCCACTGTGGTCTCATATGGTATAACTTCTTTGTTCTGTACAGTCCCATTGTTTGTGACTGTTGTAGCAGTTCCCAGTATCTTTAGACTATTTCAGATTTTTCAGTTCCTCTTCTAAGCTCTGTATCTTAGCCTCTGCTGCTGTGGCTTGTAGCTCCCATTTCCTACTCTCCACAGCTATCCTCTACTCCATTTTCTTGCTAAGTATTTCTAGATTATTTCCCCACTCTTGTTCCCTTTTCATGAGTTCTGCCACCCAATCATCCCTCCCAGACTCATCCACCAGTCTCCTGGTTTTCTGTCCTACTTACTGGCAACCCATCTTTTTTTTCTGTGATCACACAAAGAAAAACTTGTGTATTTTCCAGTGGTAATTTTGATGTGTGTTCAAGAGTGTGTACTCACCTAGTTGTACTCACCTAGTTGAGGTTGCAGGGGTCGAGTCCAAGCTCCTGTCCCTGCCTATTCACTGGTCGCTACTAGGTCACTCTCCCTGAACTGTGAGCTTTATCATACCTTTGCTTAAAGCTATGTATGGATCCTGCCTCCACTACATCGTTTCCCAAACTATTCCACTTCCTGACTACTCTGTGGCTGAAGAAGTACTTCCTAACATCCTTGTGAATCATCTGTGTCTTCAACTTCCAACTGTGTCCCCTTGTTGCTGTGTCCAATCTCTGGAACATCCTGCCTTTGTCCACCTTGTCAATTCCTCTCAGTATTTTGTATGTCGTTATCATGTCCCCCCTATCTCTCCTGTCCTCCAGTGTCGTCAGGTTGATTTCCCTTAACCTCTACTCGTAGGACATACCTCTTAGCTCTGGGACTAGTCTTGCTGCAAACCTTTGCACTTTCTCTAGTTTCTTTACATGCTTGGCTAGGTGTGGGTTCCAAACTGGCGCTGCATACTCCAATATGGGCCTAACTTACACGGTGTACAGGGTCCTGAGCAATTCTTTATAAATATGTTGGAATGCTGTTCTGAGGTTTGCTAGGCGCCCATATGCTGCAGCAGTTATTTGGTTGATGTGCACTTCAGGAGATGTGCCTGGTGTTACACTCACCCCAATATATTTTTCCTTGAGTTAGATTTGTAGTCTTTGGCCCCATAGACTGTATTCTGTCTGCAGTCTTCTGTGTCCTTTTCCAATCTTCATGACTTTACACTTGGTGGGGTTCAACTCCAGGAGCCAATTGCTGGACCAGGTCTGCAGCCTGTCCAGATCCCTTTGTAGTTCTGCCTGGTCTTCAATCGAATGAATTCCTCTCATCAACTTCACATCATCTGCAAACAGAGACACTTCGGAGTCTATTCCTTCTGTCATGTTGTTCACAAATACCAGAAACAGCACTGGTCCTAGGGCTGACCCCTGTGGGACCCCGCTGGTCACACATGCCCACTCTGACACCTCGCCACGTACCATGACTCGCTGCTGTCTTCCTGACAAGTGTTCCCTGATCTTTGTAGTGCCTTCTGCCTTCCCTGTTATCCCTGTTTGGTCCTCCAGTTTTTGCACTAATCTCTTGTGTGGAACTGTGTCAAACGCCGTCTTACAGTCCAAGAAAATGCAATCCACCCACCCATCTCTCTCTCTTGTCTCACTGCTGTCATCATGTCATAGAACTCCAGTAGGTTTGTGACACAGGATTTCCCGTCCCTGAAACCATGTTGGCTGCTGTTGATGAGACCATTCCTTTCTAGCTGTTCCACCACTCTTCTCCTGATAATCTTCTCCATGACTTTGCATACTATACATGTTAGTGACATTGGTCTGTAGTTTAGTGCTTCATATCTGACTCCTTTTTTAAAGATTGGGACTACATTTGCTGTCTTCCATGCCTCAGGCAATCTTCCTGTTTCGATAGATGTATTGAATATTGTTGTTAGAGGTACACATAGGGCCTCTGCTCCCTCTCTCAGGACCCATGGAGAGATGTTATCTGGCCCCATTGTCTTTGAGGTATCTAGCTCATTCAGAAGCCTCTTCACTTCTTCCTCGGTTGTATGTACTATGTCCAGCATTTGGTGGCTTACCCCACCTTTCCGTCTTTCTGGAGCCTCTTCTGTTTCCTCTGTGAACACTTCTTTGAATCTCTTGACTTCCTCACATACTTTACGGTCATTTCTTGCTGTTTCTCCTCCTTCATTCCTTAGCCTGATTACCTGGTCCTTGACTGTTATTTTCCTCCTGATGTGGCTGTATAACAGCTTTGGGTCGTTTTCATATTGTCGTTGGGCCTCCCTTCTTATCTGTGCATATTCATTTCTGGCTCTACGACTGCTCTCCTTATTCTATTGGGTCCTTTACTTTCTATAGTTCTTCCATTCCCTAGCACACTTGGTTTTTGCCTCCCTGTTCCTTTGGGTGAACCATGGGCTCATCCTGGCTTTTTCATTATTCCTGTTACCCTTGGGTAGAAACCTCTCCTCAGCCTCCTTGCACATGGTTGTTACATATTCCATCACCTCATTAACTGGTTTCCCTGCCAGTTCTCTGTCCTACTGAACCCCGTTCAGGAAGTTCCTCATTCCCGTGTAGTCCCTTTTCTTGTAGTCTGGCTTCATTCACTCTGGCCTTCCTGCTTCCTCCTCCACTTGTAGCTCTATTGTGTATTTGGAGCTTAAAACCACATGATCACTGGCCCCAAGTGGTCTTTCGTATATGATGTCCTCAATATCTGCACTACTCAAGGTAAATACTAGGTCCAGTCTTGCTGGTTCATCCTCTTCTTTCTCTCTTGTAGTGTCCCTTACATGTTGGTACATGAAGTTTTCCAGTACCGCCTCCATCATCTTAGCCCTCCATGTATCTTGGCCCCCATGTGGCTCCAATTTCTCCCAATCAATTTCCTTGTGGTTAAAGTCACCCATGATCAGGAGCTTTGCCCTGAATGCATGAGCTCTTCTGGCCACTGCAGCCAGTGTGTCAACCATCGCTCTTTTGCTCTCATCATACTCTTGCCTTGGCCTCCTGCTGTTCTGTGGTGGGTTATACATCACTGCAACTACCAATTTGGGACCTCCAGAGTGAAGCATTCCTGCTATGTAATCGCTTGCTTCTCTGCTGTCTCCTCCAGCTCATCAAAATTCCATTGGTTTTTGATCACCAGTGCCACTCCTTCACCTCCCCCTGTTCCCTCTGTCTTTCCTCAGGATCTGGTATCCCGTTGGAAAGATGGCATCTGTTATCATACCTGTAAGCTTGGTTTCTGTGAGAGCTATGATGTCTGGTGATGTCTCTTTGACTGTTTTGTGCCACTCCTCTCACTTATTTGTTATTCCATCAGCGTTTGTGTACCATATCTTCAGTTTCCTCTCCAACACTGTGGTTTGGGGGGCTTGTGAGGGTGGGAGACCTGGTAGCATACTGTGGGATTCTATAGCTGGGTGTTTGGTGGAAGCTGTGAATATGGATTGTAGATTGTAGTGTTGGGATGGTGTAACATGTTGTGGGGTTCTGAGGATGGTTCTGTGTGTGCTTGCCCTTGCTGCTCTGTCCTGCTTTGATTGACCTCCGCTGGTTCTGTCCATGTCTCCTTTCCTAGCTCCTTTTGCTTTTTTGTCCTCTCCCTCAGCTGCTGTCATTCTGTTTGTGTTCTGTCTCTGTCTAGGAAGACCCTCTTGTATTCTTCCCAGTACTTCAACCGTGGTTTCTCTTGGAGAATACTGTTCTGCACTTTTCTGTCCTGAGAATCAGCTTGATTGGTCGTTTTCTCCCCTTGAAGTACCCCCCTATTCTCTGAAAATTTACAATCTCGTCCATGTCTTCTTCACCTATTTCTGTGATGATGTTCTCAATCTCCTTTCTTTCTGCCTGCCGTCTTTCAGTGTGTGTCCTTTCCTCTCTCTCCTGAAGCCCATGAATAAAACTGATTTTGTCCTTTCCTCCTCCCATTGCCTCTCCCTCTGTGACTCTGGTTCCTGTCTGTACATGGTCATTTTCTCCCTTGTTTTTTTCCATTGGCTCTTGCTAGCATGGTTGTGCCTCTGCATTTGACCTATCACCCTCTCCATCTGCACCGAGCTGCTCCTCCCTTTCCCTCCTTGGCCCTTCTTGGCAGGCTGATATGACCTTAGCATAATTCATATCTCCTTCCTTCCTGTTCGGCCTCTCAGCTTCATATGCTGTGTCTTCTCAGGTCAATGCCCCTGTAACTCGCTTCAGCCTGTTTACCTCATCTTCTAGGACCATTATCCTGGCTACAGCAGTTTAGACTTGTGCCTCCCAATTCTTCTACTCCTTCTCCAACCTCTTTTCTAATTTCACAGAAAGTTTCCCCCAAAATCAGAAAGTTTCCCCAAATTTTTTTCTCTCCAACTTTTTTCCCATCCTTTTCCACTGCTCCATCACCCCCCCCACCAGAACCCTTTATTGACCCCGGGTTCCCTTTCAACCCCCCACTTTTTTTTTAAGAGAAAAGAGTCAGAGGAAAAGAGAGGGGAGAGAAAAAAGGGGAAAGAGGGGAAAGGGAAAAGGTAGAAAGAAAGAAGAGAGGGGAGAGGGAAGAAGGGAAAAGGGGGGAGGGAGAGTGCAAGAGAGTAGTGAGGGGATCACAAAAGGCTTAGCCCATTGCCCCCCGGGAAACTTGGGATCGTTGCCCAAAAGGGCTGTTTTTCCCACACTTAAGACCCCAACAGAAGAGGTAAGGGGGTCCACACGCAAAACCTGGTAGGGGAAAAGAGGAAATTTGGCCAGCCCTTGCTTGAGCTCCCCACCCCCGCGGGAATTTCTTTTTCCCCAGGGGGATGTTGACAACCAATTTGAAACCCTTCAGGGACACACCCTTAATTCCCAAAAAAAAACACTTTCCCTCAGGGCCCCAATTTTAAAAACCTACAAAACACCCTTTGGTTTGGTTTTCTTTGTAGAGGGGGTGCTACTCCCAAAATTTAAAAAGCATGGCGAAGGGTAAAAGAGACATCCTACACTAAAACAGGAACTTGCACATGCAAGCCTGTGGGGCTTTTTGGGTGATGTTCAAAAAAGTGGGCCATGTAAAGGGAGGTGGAACTAAAAAAAAGGGTTTTGCATCAGGTGGGGGTAGGCTCCAAAACTGGTGGCCCCTGGTAAAGGCCCAGACAAGGTTTTTGGGCCTGATGAACTTATTCCCCCTCTAAATCGACGGAGGGGGACCACCTCTACTATTTAGTCAAGAGAAAGGGGACCTCTTTGCTGAACACTTTGCTACCAAAATGCAAAATTCCTTATCCCGCAAGGGACCCCCTTGGTTTTGCTGCAAAAACTGTGTCAAAAAATGTCAGTGGTGACAATAAGGGAGGAGGAGGTGCTTTCCTTTTTAAAACACTTGACCCAAGGGAAAAAGGGGTGGGCCCCCGACAAGTTGAGCCCCCGATTGTTGAGGGAAAATGTGCCCGACCAGCTAAACGCACCCCTAACTGGGATCTTTCAGCATGCCCATTACAGTGTAAAAAGGCCCCTCTATTTGGGGAAAAAGGGAAATGTAAATCCTGTTCACAAAAAAAAGAGCAGGCAGAAATTTAGAATTTCAGGGCCAGTGTCCTCCTGTCAATCAAATGGAAAAATCCCTTTAAAACAATAATCTCAAAACAAAAGACAGAGTTTTTGGGCTACCCCCTTTACTACTTTGTGATCGGGCAATATGGTTCGGAAAAGGGTTTCCCTTTCTGCTGATTGTTGTTAAAACCCCTTTCCCTTAAAATGGACCAGTCACGGATGAAACCAAAATCGCTGTGTTGGGAGCACTGGACATTGTGGCGCTTTCGACGGGTGTGGCACCAGGGGCCCCTTAGCAAAAAATTCAAGCAAATGGGAAAATTTCAGGCTTTACCTTTTCACTTGGGTTTCCTTCATGGTAGGGTCTCTAAGTTTTTAGTCCAAATGGGGAAAGGGAACAGCAAGGCCCTCCAATTTTGGGGGAAACGTTCCACAAGGGGCCCCTTTTCTGGGGCCCTTGTTTTGGATGTTACTTCAACGACCTTTTTCATCTATCCCAGAATCACATGCTTTTGCAGATGACTGTACATGAATTCACTTATCCAAGAGAAAAAATGCCGTGCTCCCAAGTACCTCAATCACCAGTGAGAGCTATATCGCTTGGGGAAATTTTGATGGAAGTAAAATTTGCCTGAGAAAAGCAAATTTATGATCTCTCTAGGACCATGATGGTTTAAAGTGGTGGGGAGTAGTAAGGATGGGAAAGGAGGATTTGGCAAACCCGGAGAAGAAGTTTATAAACCTTCGGGGGGAAATTTGACTCCAAAACCCAACCATGAAGAAACCCCTGTTGTAAAAACTTGCAAACAAGGGGAGGCCGGAAGCTTAAAAGCACTTGCAGTATCTCGCATCTGGGTTGGGAAATAGGGGTTGCAAGATCCCGTACGAGGGGACAAGTTCCCCTCAACCTTGAGTATGCTCCACTTTTTTGGTTTGCCCCGGCCCCCCCCCTCATCTGCATGCTTGACGAGAGAGAACGACAAGAGTCTCTCTTCGCCTGGACCCTCCCGGATAGATCTGTCATTTCAGCGAGCCTTCCATAGGGGGGATGTGGGTGGGGTTACTTTAAAGTACAACAATATTTTCAAAAAAATTTTCCCCTTGGAAACCATTCGAGGGCCGGGGGAAAAAAGTTTAAACCAAAAACCCCGGGAAAAGAGCAAACCCTTTACTTTCTTTACCCTTCTCCCGAACATCATCCTTTTTGGGTCTACATACCCCGGGTATGATTTTGGGAAAAACATTCGTACAGAAAAATGAAATTAACAGAAAATCCCTTGGGTCAAAAGAAAATTTCCCCCCCACAATCCCCCTTTACACCCTCCCTTTTAATTTTCAAAAAAATAAACCTTTTTATATTTGGAAAAAGTCTTAAACTTTCCAATTAAAAAATTTGGAATCCTTAACCTGTAAAACCAAAAAACCAACCTTTCTTTTCCAACCCCTTTTTAAAAAAAAAAAAAAAAAAAAAAAAAAAAAAAAAAATAAAAAAAAAAAAAAAAAAAAAAAAAAAAAAAAAAAAAAAAAAAGGGGAAAGGTAGGAGATAGAGAGAGGGGAGTGAGAAGGGAAAAGGGGGAGAGAGATGGGAGCGAGAATGAGAGAGAGAGAGGAGAGAGAGAGAGAGAGAGAGAGAGAGAGAGGAAAAGAGAGAGGGGTAGAGAAGGAGAGAGAGAAAGAGAGAACAGGGGAGAGGGGGAAGAGAGGGGGCAAAGACAGGGGGAGGGGGAGAGAAGGGGAGGGGAGGGAAGAGAGGGGGCAAAGACAGGGGGGAGGGGGAGAGACAGGGAAGAAGGGGGAGAGAGGGGGGGGAATGGAAGGGAGAGGAAAAAGGGGGAGAGGAGGAAAGAAGAGGGAGGGAGAGAGAGGGGAGAGAGAGGGGAGAGAGAATGGGAAAAATGAGAGGGGAGAGAGAGATGGGAAATATAGAGGGGAGAATAATGAGAGGGGGAGAGATGTTAGAGGGAGGGATGCTAAGGGGAGAGAGAGAGAGATGACACAGATAAAGAGAGAGGTGGGTAGAGAGAGATAGGTAGAGAGAGAGATAGGCTTTGAGAGAGAGAGAGAGAGAAAGCAAGGGGGATAGTGGATAGTTGAATGTTAAAAATAAGAAAAGATAAGATTTCGTTCGGATTTTTAACCCCAGATGGTTAGCCACCCAGGATAACCCAAGAAAGTCAGGGGCATCATCGAGGACTGTCTAACTTATTTTCATTGGGGTCCTCAATTTTGTCCCCCAGGATGCGACCCACACCAGTCGACTATCACCCAGGTAACCTATTTGCTGCTTGGTGAACAGGACAACGGGTTTGTAAGAAACGCATCGAAATCTTTCCACCCGCCTGGAATCGAACCCGGGCCCTCCGTGTGTGAAGCGGGAGCTTTAGCCACCAGGTCACCGGGCCTATGAGTGAGTGAGGGTTTTTCTGGTCAGTTTACAGGAAGGTGAGAAATTCGTGTATGTGTTGTGTGTGGGGGTGAGTGGCCCGGTGGCCTGGAGGCTAAAGCTCCCACTTCACACACGGAGATTCCGGGTTCGATTCCCGGCGGGTGGAAACATTTCGACACATTTCCTTACACCTGTTGTCCTCTTCACCTAGCAGCAAATAGGTACCTGGGTGTTAGTTGACTGGTGTGGGTCGCATCCTGGGGGACAAAATTGAGGACCCCAATGGAAATAAGTTAGACAGTCCTCGATGACGCACTGACTTTCTTCGGTTATCATGTGTGGCTAACCCTCCGGGGTTAAAAATCCGAACGAAATCTTATCTTGCATGTGTACTGCAGCTTTTACAAGTGCCTGACCGTTTGTCCCTGCTTATGTGTGTGTGTGTGTGCAAGTGTGTGTGTGTGCCCCCACTTCTAAGTGTTCATACTGCTAATAAATACCAGTAGCAATACCAGTAATTCTAAAACTTACCAAGAATAATTCTAACACTTATCAGTTCTACTTATAAAATGCAGAAAGTAACTAGGTTGTAAAAATTAGCTTGTCTCAACTTCAAAAAGTGTCTGACGTTATCCCTCGCTAGACCGCTTTACTCCTCACACTCTCGTCAACCCTATCTTCACATTATCTGTGCTTTTTCTACTCTATTTCTGGTAATAGCTTGCAGGAGTGAGGTGACCAGTATCTAACAGTGGTGCAGAGGCCAGAATCTGACAACATGCAACGTCAATGGGGTAAGCAATACTTACGCTGGCAGGGGCGCAGTGACAAGTTGCCAGATGCTGATGATGTAGTCATTGTACATAGGCCTTCTATCACTATTTTGAAAATCCTTCACCCGTGATGTTTATAACTATATGTGCTCATACATCCTACATTCCTCAAGGGGATTTCATTTTTTCACTTTTGATAGAATACACTTCGCATTCAGTGGGCTCCCTTTATATTTATAAAGGCAAACAACTGTTGTGACGTCACTGCTTCGCCAGGCCAACTCCTGTCACCTTCCCCTTGTTTATATATTTTTATTTTTCCTTTCTCCTTGTGGTTTTTAAATTTTTTTCACTCTCACTTTTATGGTGCCCCATATTTCACTTGTTAACCAATCTCTCGTAATTCTTGAACACCAGCTTCCACACTTACTTTGATCTTTGTATATTTGAATCTGTGTGGCAACGGGGCCTACTAGGCCCTTAAACTGTTTGCACTTTGAAATATCAATGATTTCAGCTTCCTCTCGACTTTTTTAACTAATAACTTTGGTTATCACTCGTAGGATTGTTCACTGATGTTGTCACAAACCACTGATTACTGCTATATTTACTGTGCCCCTTTAAAAAAACACTAAGGTTCTTCGAGCCTTGTGCCCCCACGTCTGCGTGACTTTGTGTGAGTGTGTATATGTGTGTGTGTGTGAGTGTGTATATGTGTGTGTGTGTGTGTGTGTGTGTGTGTGTGTGTGTTTTGTGTGGTTTTGTGTGTGTGTGTGGTGTGTGTGTGTGTGTGTGTGTGTGTGTGTGTGTGTGTGTTGTGTTACTCACCCTATTTGTGGTCGCAGGGGTCGAGTCACAGCTCCTGTCCCGCCTCTTCACTGGCCACTACTTGGTTACTCTTCCCACTCCATGAGCTTTATCATATCTTTTCATAAAACTTTATATGGATCCTGCCTCCACTAGATCACTTCCTAGACTATTCCACTTCCTGACAACTCTGTACGAAGAATACTTTTTAACATCCTGTGGTTCATTCTGAGTCTTCAACATCCAACTGTGACCTCTTTTTGCTGTATCCCTTCTCTGGAACATCCTGTCTCTGTCCCCTTGTCGTTTAAACTCTCAGTTTTTTATATGTCGTTATCAAAATCCTCCCTATATCTCCTGTCTTCCAGTGTCGTCAGGTCGATTTCCCTTAACCTCTCCTCGTAGGATATACCCTTAGCTCTGGAACTAGTTGCAAACCTTTGCTTTTTTCTCTAGTTTCCTTATTTGCTTGGCTGGTGAGGGTTCCAAACGGCCCTGCATACTCCAATATGGGCCTAATGTACACAGTGTACAGGGTCTTGAATGACTCTTATTAAGATGTTAGAATGCTCTTCTTACGTTTGCTAGGCACCTGTATGCTGCAGCAGTTATTTGGTTGATGTGCGCCTCAGATGGCGTGGTTGGTTATACTCGCTCCAAGATCCTTTTCCTTGGTGAGGGTTTTTGGTCTGTCCCTCTAGACTGTACTCTGTCTGTGGTCTTCTTTCCCCTTCCCCAGTTTTCAAAAACTTTGCACTTGGTGGGGTTGAACTCCAGAAGCCAGTTGCTGACTAGGCCTGCAGCCTGTTTAGATCCCTTTGTAGTTCTGCCTGGTCCTCGTCCGATTGAATTCTTCTCATCAATTCACATCATCTGCAAAACGGGACACTTTGGAGTATTTCCTTCAGTCATGTCTTTCAGAAATACTAGAAACAGCACGATCCTAGGACTGACCCCTGTTTTGCCCCACTCGTTACGGTGCCCCTTTGACACCTCGCCACATTACCATGACTAGCTGTTTATCTTCCGACAGGTATTCCCTGAACCCCTGCAGTGCCTTTCCTGTTATCCCTGCTTGTCCTCCAGCTTTTGCACTAATCTCTTGTGTGGAACTGTGTCAAAAAACCTTCTTACAGTCTAAAAATGCAATCTACCAACCCCAACTCCTCCCTCGTCTTACGCCCCTCACCTTGTCATAGAACTCCAGAAAGGTTGTGACACAGGATTCCTACCCAAAACCGTGAGCCCGTCGTTGATAACTCAATCCTTTCAGGTGCTCCCCCACTCTTCCCGATAATCTTCTCCATTATCTTGCATACTATACACTCAGTGACAAATCGTCTGTTTTCCTTTTAAAAAATTGATAACATTTGCTGTCTTCCGAATACTGGCCCCTGCCTGCCCCTTTAGACAATGGGGTTAGACCTCACCCCGGGAGCACATCAACAGACCTCCATCACCCTCGGCTGCAAACCAGCCTAGTTGAGTCACCTGACAGTCACCATTGAGCTCAGCTGACCGGGACTTTACTCCCCCAGATGTTCCCAATCTTTTTTCTCCTGTGGTATACAACCTTATGTTGCCATAAGGGTACTGAAAACACAAAAAATTTTTCCTGAAACAACAACTTGAGCAACACAAGGAAAGATGTGTATTGTTACCAAAAAACAAGATTGTCACAATTTGTGAAAGCGAGTGTAAAAGGGTGCTGAACAAGGTGGTGGTGGGTATTGGTGGTGTTCTTATTACAGTAACGATAACTAGAGTGAGCATCATAATGAAGCCATTGGTGTCTATGATGTTAGTAACAGAGATGAGCGTAATATAAGTGGTGTTGCAGAGTGTGATGAGGGCAGTGGTGTCTATAATGTTAGTAATAGTGATGAATGTAATATAAGTGGTGGTGCAGAGTGTGATGAGGGCAGTGGTGTCAATAATGTTAGTAATAGTGATGAGTGTAATATAAGTGGTGGTGTTGAGAAATGGCATTACCAGCTAAGTTTAAAGAGTTTGTACTTAACTTAGAAAGACAGCTCATCGCCTGCACTGCCGCCCCTGCAGACGAGGTCTTGAGAAGCTGTCGAAGTCATCTCTCAACGGGCTGTAAATGAGTTATAACTTGTAAGATTATAAATTACCCCTAGAGGGTGTTATGTCAGCATATTTCATTCACTGATGGTGACAAACTTACTTGTGTGGACTCAAAGCTGCCCCTTACTCGCCGACTATAGGTTGATTACAAACTCCTTGCGACTCAAGAACTGCGCAGTCCTCCGTACTACAAGAAATTCGTAACCTACCTTGATCTTGTAGCGTGAGCTATGGGTTCTTCACACCTTCGACAGGTATCGGTGACTTGATAGAAGCTGAAGTGTCCTTGGATGTCCACGTCTTCCATAGTCTAGGAAAGCACACACTGGTACACTGTGTTCCACAAGATTTGTCTTTATTGTTCACAATCTTATCACTAAAGAAGCTGATCACACTTCTCTTAAGTGTTTATTGTGTTTTATGAGACACTTTGTTCACACTAACGAACAGATCGTTCTTTGTTGGTTATCCTGGCGTCAGTGTCACTCTCAGTAGAGTCAAAAGTAATCTGAAGATGCCACAGCGCCCCACGCCGTCACTGCCCCCAGCACAAAGGAAAAGCTGACATAGTACTTTTGCTTCCTTGCCACTTCCTCGATGAACATAAGAACATAAGAATGTAGGAACACTGCAGAAGGCCTACTGGCCCATACGAGGCAGGTCCTTATCAAAACGACATCTACCTAAAGCTATTCAAGAAATAACTCCCGAACCCCCCAACACCAATCAAACCCAGCCCCTCCCACTCATATATTTGTCCAGTCTCTTCTTAAAGCTACCCAAGGTCCCAGCCTCTATCCCCCACTGGGAAGACTGTTCCACGCATCTACAAATCTGTTAGAAACCAATACTTACATATTTTCCCCTTTTTAAATCTAATTTATCCAACTTAAATCCATTATTCCTGGTTCTTTACCTGGTTTGACCCCCCCAGTACTTTATTAAGTCTCGCTTGTTTATGCCCGTCATCCACTTATACACTTCAAAGATATCTCCCCTCATTCTACGCCTCTCCAGTGAGTGGAGATTTAAAGGGTTTAAGTCTATCTTCATACAGGAGGTTTCTTACACAGTAAATCATTTTAGTCATTCTTCTCTGTATGTTCTCTAATGAGTCTATGTCCATCCTGTAGTAAGGGGGCCCAAAACTGAGCAGCATAATCTAAATGAGGCCTCACTAGTGATGTATAGAGCTGTAAAAAAAAACTTTTGGACTTTTTGTTACTTATACTTCTTGAGATAAATCCAAGTAATTGTTGGCCTTGTTGCGCACACTGAGGCACTGCTGTCTTTGGGTTTAGATTTCTGCTTACCATGACTCCCAAGTCCTTTTTCACATTCTGTATGACCAAGCTCTACTTCACCTAGATTATAGCTTCGAGGGTTATTTTCATTACCAAGGGCAAGTACCTTACACTTATCCACATTAAACTTCATCTGCCATTTCTCAGACCAAGACATTAATTTGTTCAAATCGCCCTGGTTCATTGATATCCTCCTCAGAGTGGGAATTTATACGGCCTATCTTTGTATCATCAGCAAACTTACTCATGTCACTAGTAATCCCTTCATCAAGGTCATTAATGTAAATTATGAACAAGAGAGGGCCTAAACTGATCTTGTGGAAGCTCTAGTGATAATCCCACTCAGACTTCACTCCATCTGGTAATCCCCGCTCTCTAATGGTAAGCCATGCCTCAATCCACGCTAGAACCACCTCCCATACATTAGTGCACTCCCTATCAAGAGTCTCTTGAGAGGGCACTCTGTCGAAGCCCCCACCAAATCAAAAATAAACAATATCATGTTAGGTAAGACCACATATGAACAGTAGTATCTTTATTTCGAAACGTTTCGCCTACACAGTGGCTTCTTCAGTCGAGTACAGAAAAGTTGAAGAAGCTGAAGTTTACTTGAAGACGATGTAATCAGTCCATCCACTTATAGTTTTGAGGTGGTACAGTCCCCTCAGTCTGGTAGAAGAAGCATTGTTCCGGTGTCTAAACAATATTGTTTCAGACAAAGGAACAATGCTCTTCTCCAGACTGAGGGACTGACCACCTCAAAACTTTAAGGGTGATGGACTGATTACATCGTCTTCAAGTATCTTCTGCTTCTATCAACTTTTCTGTACTCGACTGAAGAAGCCTACTGTGTAGGCGAAACGTTTCGAAATAAAGATACCTAACTGTTGCATATGTGTCTTACCTAACAATCTGTCGGTATTATATACCATTTTAATGTTCATAAACAATATCATACTCCTTATCACTGTCAACTGCCTCAAATGTTCTACTGAAGAACGTCAGTAAGCCTGTCAGGCAGGAACGACCTCTCGCGAATCTATGCTGAGATTCATTCATCAAGTTATGCTCCTCAAGGTGACTTCCGACAATGTCAGCTATAATTGATTCCAATAACTTGCCCACTACAGATGCCAGGCCTATTGGACGGTAATTTGAAGGAGTGGACCTATCCCCTGATCTGAACACAGGAACCACATTAGCCATCTTCCACATCTCTGGCACAACACTGGTAAGGATGGACGCATTGAATACACTCGTTAATGGCTGACTAAGCTCCATCTTGCATTCCTTAAGTACCCTTGAAAACAACTCACCGGGTCCCGGGGACTCACCTTGCTTCAGTCTGTCTATCTGTTCAACAACCATGTCCCTCGTGACAGTAATGTTAGTTAACTTAAATTCATCAGGAACTAAATAATTGTTAATTACTGGAATCTCACTTACATCCTCCTGTGTAAAAACCGACAAAAAATAGTCATTAAATAAGGAACACATTTCCAGTTCATTATCCGTCAGCTGTCCATTCCCAGATTTCAGAGGTCCTACTTTTTCCTTCACCTTCGTAGTATACACTTGAAAGAACCCCCTTGGATTAGTCTTTGATTCATTAGCGACTCCAATTTCACAGTCACGTTTAGCCTTTCTAATCGCCTTTTTCACTTCTCTTTTAAGCTGAACATATTGGTCAGTAAGGTTAACCTCTCCTCTTCTGATGCGCCTATAAATTCCCCTTTTCCCCCCTAATAGATGCTTTAGCCTCCTGTTAACCCATTTGGGATCGTTATTATTAGACCTAATTTCTCTCTGGGGAATGTATATACTCTGGGCACTGTGTACATTATTAAGAAAACAATCATAAAAGCAGATCCCTTCATATTCATAAGTATGATTATCGTCAATAAAATCATTAGCTAGATAACCCCAATCAAGATTAGACAGATGTTCCCTAAGTCCACTATAATCGGCAGAACGAAAATCGGGGATTTTTACTGTATTATCATTATTCTTGCATTCCCAATTAATGCCAAAGGTGATGGATTTGTGATCACTTGCGCCAAGCTCCTCAGTGATCTCCAGATTATTCACGAGTGTTTCCCTATTAGACAAGACCAGGCCCAGCAAATCATCACCCCCGGCAGGCTCAGCTACACTCTGCATCAGAAAACAGTCCCGAACTGCTTCCATGAAGTCACTGGACTCTAGATTACCTGTCAAAGAATTCCAGCCAATTTGGCTAAAGTTAAAGTCCCCTACTGTGAATACGTTACTGTGTCCAGAAGCCCTAACAATTTCGTCCCAAAGAAGTCTCCCTCTATCGTGATCCAAGCCTGGAGGTCGGTATATTACACCTAGAATTAGTTTTTCTTGACCCTCCACGAACTCTACCCAAACAGACTCTGTTACTGCTCCATCTATTTTTATACCTGTTTTTTATGCAACAATTAATATTTCTCGAACATACAATGCAACTCCTCCCCCCTTTCCCATTACATCTATCCACATTGAATAATTAATCCCTGAATATTACACTCAGCAGTCATATCCCGACTCTTTAAATCATACCACGTTTCAGTTAATGCAATGATATCAAAGTTCCCAGCACATGCTACCAAACGTAGTTCATTAATTTTATTTCTTGCACTTCGACTGTTAGCATAAAATACCATCATATGTTTTTTCTTCTGCACATTTTTCCTATTCATCATTGTTTTTACACAATTTCTGAAATTATCATTACCCAGAGTTACTACATGACAGTTACTATTAAGATTCTTAATATCAGAGCATAAGTCAATATATCCATACTCATTATTCTATCCAAACAGACTCTGTATGTGTTACTTCAGACTTAATACCCGTTTTTATGCAACAGTTCAAGCGATCTCTGACATACAATGCCACCCCACCCCCCTTTCCGACACTTCTATCTACTTGGAACAATTTAAAACCCTGGATGTGACATTCTGCAGGCATGTCCCTACTTTTTGAATTAAACCACGTCTCAGTAATGGCAAATACATCTATGTTACCTGCACTAGCAACTAGTCTCAACTCGTCCATCTTATTCCTAGCAGAATGTTTAAATCTTGCTGTCTTAAGCATAGACAACAATGTCCACTATCTTTACTAAGGTAATAAAATGGGAGCAGGATTTTCCTTAATTGTCCTGCTAAAGTAAGAGATGTACTGTCTCTTATTAAACTACACTCTGCAACACAGGACCGCACGGAGCGTCGAGCCACGTCACAATATTGGTACTGCATCTGGGTCAATTACTCGCTGTAGCAGTAAACAAGATATTTGCCCCTTCTGAGAGGGCTGGGCCCCTCAGGGCTGAAAGGGGCTGAAGGAGCTGAAAGGGGCTGATACCCCCCTCCTGGAGAAAATTTCTCCACAGTGGTGCAGAGTGTGATGAGGGCAGTGGTGTCTATGTTAGTAATAGTGATGAATGTAATGTAAGTGGTGGTGCCGAGTGTGATGAGGTTAACCATATTGACATTAATGTTGAATACAATACTGTTGATAAACGTAATGAACACAATGTTGGTAGGGGTGTTGGGAATGACAGTTACAGTGATGCTTGTAGTGTTAGTGGGGAGGGAATGTGAGTGGTGGTGCCACCTATCATACATTCACACATGAACAGCGTCGGCTCTGAGTAAACAAAAACTCCCACGAGGCCTTACAACTGGAAGTGCACTTAAAAAACTCATGGACCAGGTACCACTGCTGACATTGATAAGGTCTGCTATCTATATGAACCATTTTTCCATTAAAACTAAGAACTCAACAAGACTCAAGGACTCTATAATGAATCAAAACTCGTATAAACTTTCTATATTAAGCTGGAATATTGCATCACTTAGAAAAAAGACTTCCTGACCTTAATCATAAAGTAACCACTGAATCCATTGATGTTGTGTGTCTAAATTACCATCATTTGTTACATATAACCTCAAATCTACTAACTCTTGTGTTGTATATATTAAAAAATCAATTCCCCATCAACTTCTTGCACATAAGAAAACAGAGGGGCTACAGTATCACGGTGTTAGGATTTATATCGGGAACTCTACTCTCAACATATTTAATTTGGATGTTCCTGCTGATAAGTTTAATTACTTGGAGCTCCCAACCTGTGCTCATTCTGAACCTAGTCTTATTATTGGCGATTACAATGCGAGACACAAAAGCATTGGAAACTCACAGTTTGGTAATCGTAATGGCAATCAACTGTTGTCACTCTTAAACAGTCATGATAATGTGCAAATTGTAGGTGACCTTGAACCCACAGATATCTATGGAGGTGTCCTTGACCTGTGTCTTGGCTTCAACATTACTTCTGCCAGCTGTGAGTCTTCCATTGTAACAGATATAGCGTCTGATCATTTCCCTAGGCTAACCTCACTAGATATTGGTAATACTATCCTTCCTGGTGGGATATTCAAACGGAAACGTTCTAATGTTCCCACTGATCTGCATGATGACTTTGTTGCACATGTGACTGACTGGTATAATTCCTATGAGTGTTCCTCTGTAGAGACTTTTAATAATGGCCTTGTGACCAGTATTCAGAACTACTTAGAGCCGCCACTGAAACCTTTTGGTACTCTAAACCCAACAAACATCCATAATAATCATACCTCCTCTAAAAACCATACCAATTACAATGATTCTAAACTTCGTACACTGAAACGTACTGCTCGCAGACTAGGCCTAGCCTATAGAAAACATCGTACCCCTGGAATGCTGAGGCTCTTTCAAACTGCCCTTGCTGCTGCCAGAGAGCGTATGTCAGAACTGCGGCAAACAGACTGGGAACAATTTGTCAACGGTCTTAATGCTCACACCCCACTTAGCCGGGCATGGAGGGACAAAAATAAAATTTAAAGGGGTAACAGAACAGGGCAGATCGCGCACCTTAATCCCTTACATAGGGCGAATGAATTAGTCAGTGCTTGGGCTGCTACATCTAGCTATGACAATCTTCCCAGTACCACACAGGCGAAATTAATGGACAAATATGATGCAAGGGGGAGACTTGTTTGCTTTATGCTCAGCAAGGCAGATGATTGCCAACATTCCTTTCACTAATTATGAACTTGATGCAGCACTAACTAAGGGCAACTCCACGTCGCCTGGTGAGGATGGTATTACTTACAACATACTCAGATTGCTGTGTCGAGTACCAGGTAATCCTTTACTTGAATTATATAACATGAGCTATGTAACTGGGGAGCTCCCTAAATCTTGGACCAACAGCCTCATCACTCCAATTCCTAAGCCCAATCAACAAAATGCATTTCGCCCAATATCTCTTACTACCTGCTTGTGTAAAACATTTGAGAGAATGATTCTTAATCGTCTCACGTACAGAATCAAACAATTTTTGTTTTCCTGGTTGCATGGTTTCATGCATGGAAGGAGTGTGCATCATTGCATAGCCACCTTTCTCAACCTGCACACTGACAGCTCATACACTACCTTCCTTGACCTTAAATCCGCTTTTGATGTAGCCAACCGACATGTAATCATTAGTGAACTTGCCAGAATGGATGTGAACTTGCCAGAATGGATGTTGAAGGAAGGCTTCTCCGCTGGATTAAAGGCTACCTGTCCAACAGAAAGTCGTCTGTGTTGTTCCAGGGACCTAGAAGCTTAACTAAAGACTTTGAATTAGGAACACTACAGGGAGGTGTGCTCAGTCCCACACTGTTCAATATTCTAATTAATGCATTACTTAATGCTATGCCTAGTCAGCCCCACCATCTACTGATGATATAATGATTCACACCACCGGATTCTCCAACACTCAAAACATTCTTAATCATGTACTAGCCTCGTGTCAGGACCTGGGGTTGATAATCTCTACTGATAAAACAAAGACACTCAATAGGCGTCCTCCTCAACAGAGAGGCATAGTTCGTCAGATCCAATTGCATGATGGGTCTCTCCTAGAATATGTAAGCAGATACAGGTATCTAGGCTTTGAGGTTCCACTACTTGGACCTGTTATAACAAGACTTTGTCGCCAATACAAAGACTAAGAACACTTAGAGTTGTGGCAGGGCTTCACCCCAGGTATGGTGCTAATGTTAAAATTGTGAAAATGATGTATCTTGCTTATATTAGATCATTGGTTGATTATGCTGCGCCACTACTTGCACTCGTGTCTGACTGGAAGCTTGGAGGGCTGGAAAAACTGCAGAACGAAACAATGAGGATCATTTTAGGATGCCCTCGTACTGCCAAAATTTTAAATATGCAAAAAAAAAACTTGATATTTCAAGCATCAGAGATCGTGTTACTGAAAGAAATATCCTAATTGGGGTTAATATGCTCCGGCAAGCCCATTCAAACCCCTGCACAGAAGCCCTCCAAACTTTCCTCAGCACTGGTGAACACTCCTCCAGATGGATCGAAAAACTGGAACCGACATCCGCATTTAATCAGATACATGATCTATGCAAGTAAGGCAACAGCGGCACTTCTCCACTCCATGGGATATTACCCCATTCCAAACTACCATTCCTCCATTTCCCCTAAACTACTTCTTAAATCACAACCAAAACTTCGCCTTGAAGCCAAACATGATGCCTTAAGCTGTATTGATAACTTAGTCACTCACCACACACTCTCGCAAATTATTTACGTTGATGGTTCTTTTCACCAATCTACTGGTGCAGCTGGTAGTGCTGCTGTTATCGTACAGAGTGATGGTTCTCTTAAAGAAATTGGAGCACGCATCAATAATTGGGCCTCTACCCATCAGACAGAACTGTTTGCCATACTCCTTGCACTGAAATGCATCTATGTATCTAAGATTGACAGTTTAATTGTAACTGATTCTCTGTCATCCATAAATGCTCTCAACTCATTAAGCATAAATTGTGGCATGCTTGTGTCAGAAGCCAGACACAGGTATGGTAAGATTGTGGACAGTGGAGTCAGAGTGCACATGCTGTGGATTCCATCTAACATTGGTTCGGATGCATGATAGAACTGATAAATTGGCTAAGCTTTGAAAGAGGGAGTAGATTATAATCTTGGCTTGTCAGGCAGTAGTTTGAGAACAATATTACGAAAAGAGCTTCAACTGAATTTTATTGACTAAAGACTCAGGGAGATTGACACCAGTCAGTCCATCTATCATCATTCTATCATGCAGGAGGAGCCACATGTCTATGGTTCATCCAACAAAATAAGCAGACTCTTGGATGTCGCTACCACCCGGCTCCGGCTGGGTTACAAGTATCTTTGATAAATTAGACACATGTGCAACCCAAGAGTTGCACATGTGTCTAATTTATCAAAATGTCGGTTCTCTGAACCATTCATCTACAAATCTGTCAGACACTGCAACTTCTTGGGATCTTAATACTTTAGGAATTCTTCACTTGCCTAATTCTTGGGCACGACCTACTTCCACATTGAACAAATGTGACACGACCTATGACTGCTGCACCTCTCCTGCCATATGGTTTATAAGCTGCTTCTCCGCTCATATGCCGTATTCTATTCAAGATTGATGGACTGAACACATCGACTCAAGGTTGAGGGACTGATTACCTCATTCTCCTCCTGTTCTTCAAGTTTCTCCTACGTATGGACTGATGAAGCCACTGTGTGGCGAAACGTTTCCTCAATAAAGTTACCCAAGAGTTGCACATGTGTCTAATTTATCAACATGTCGGTTCTCTGAACCATTCATCTACAAACAAGTATCTTTGGCAGGTTAAATCACCACCACCAGATGTAGACCAAACGAAATGTAAACTTTGCCAGATGGACTATTGTCAAACCTTGCGTCATTATGTACTGGAGTGCGATCAAATTAATGAATTTAGAAATAACTCACTCAGAAATGTTCAAGAAATGACAAGGCATTTTATCCACAGTGGTATATTACAGACCATTCTGGAGAAATACCCTGACTTTGCTAGCTGTAAATAAAGCATTACCACATGTGTGCGTGTGTGCGTGGTGTGTGTGTGTGTGTGGTGTGTGTGTGTGTGTGTGTGTTTGTGTGTGTGTGTGTGTGTGTTGTGTGTGTGTGTGTGTGTGTGTGTGTGTGTACTCCCCTAGTTGAGGTTTCAGGGGCCGAGTCCAAGCTCCTCTCACCTAGTTGTACTCACCTAGTTGAGGTTTCGGGGGTCGAGTCCGAGCTCCTGGCCCCGCCTCTTCACTGATCGCTACTAGGTACTCTCCCTGAGCCGTGAGCTTTATCATACCTCTGCTTAAAGCTATGTATGGATCCTGCCTCCACTACATCGCTTCCCAAACATTCCACTTACTGACTACTCTGTGGCTGAAGAAATACTTCCTAACATCTCTGTGATTCATCTGTGTTTTCAGCTTCCCAAATGTGTCCCCTGTTTTTTTGTGTCCAATCTCTGGAACATCCTGTCTTTGTCCACCTTGTCATTTCCTCTCAGTATTTTGTATGTCGTTATCATGTCCCCCCTATCTCTCCTGTCCTCCAGTGTCGTCAGGTTGATTTCCCTTAACCTCTCCTCGTAGGACATACCTCTTAGCTCTGGGACTAGTCTTGTTGCAAACCTTTTTCACTTTCTCTAGTTTCTTCACGTGCTTGGCTAGTGTGGGTTCCAAACTGGTGCCGCATACTCCAATATGGGCCTAACGTACACGGTGTACAGGGTCCTGAATGATTCCTTATTAAGATGTTGGAATGCTGTTCTGAGGTTTGCTAGGCGCCCATATACTGCAGCAGTTATTTGGGTTTATGTGCGCTTCAGGAGATGTGCCTGGTGTTATACTCACCCAAGATCTTTTTCCTTGGTGAGGGTTTTTAGTCTCTGACCCCCTAGATGTACTCCGTCTGCGGCCTTCTTTTCCCTTCCCCAATCTTCATGACTTTGCACTTGGGGGGATTGAACTCCAGGAGCCAATTTCTGGACCAGGTCTGCAGCCTGTCCAGATCCCTTTGTAGTTTTGCCTGGTCTTCGATCGAGTGAATTCTTTCATCAACTTCACGTCATCTGCAAACAGGGACACCTCAGAGTCTATTCCTTCCGTCATGTCGTCACAAATACCAGAAACAGCACTGGTCCTAGGACTGACCCCTGCGGGACCCCGCTGGTCACAGGTGCCCACTCTGACACCTCGCCACGTACCATGACTCGCTGCTGCCCTTCCTGACATGTATCCCTGATCCATTGTATTTGCCTTCCCTGTTATCCCTGCTTGTCCTCCAGTTTTTGCACCAATCTCTTGTGTGAACTGTGTCAAAACGCCTTCTTGCAGTCCAAGAAAATGCAATCCCCCCACCCCCCCTCTCTCTTGTCTTACTGCTGTCACCATGTCATAGAACTCCAGTAGGTTTGTGACACAGGATTTCCCGTCCCTGAAACCATGTTGGCTGCTGTTGATGAGATTGTTCCTTTCTAGGTGTTCCACCACTCTTCTCCTGATATCTTTTCCATGATTTTGCATACTATACCATGTCAGTGACACTGGTCTGTAGTTTAATGTTTCATGTTTTGTCTCCTTTTTAAAAGATTGGGACTACATTTGCTGTCTTCCATGCCTCAGGCAATCTCCCTGTTTTTGATAGATGTAATTGAATAATTTTTGTTAGAGTACACATAGCGCCTCTGTGTGTGTATGAGTGTGTGTGCGTGTTGTGTATGAGTGTGTGTGCGTGTGTGTGTATGAGTTTGTGTATGAGTGGTGGGGTGTGTTTGTGTATGTGTATGTGTGTGTGTGTGTGTGTGTGTGTTTGTTTGTGTGTGTATGTATGTGTGGGTGTATGAGTTTGTGTATGAGTGTGTGTGTGTGTGTGTGTGTTTGTGTAAGTGTATGTGTGTGTGAGTGTGTTTATGAGTTGTGTGTGTGTCTGTACTCACCTAGTTGTACTCACCTAGTTGTGGTTGCGGGGGTCGAGTCCGAGCTCCTGGCCCCGCTCTTCACTGATCGCTACTAGGTCACTCTCCCTGAACCGTGAGCTTTATCAAATCTCTGCTTAAAGCTATGTATGGATCCTGCCTCCACTACATCGCTTCCTCAAACTATTCCACTTACTGACTACTCTGGCTGAAGAAATACTTCCTAACATCCCTGTGATTCATCTGTGTCTTCAACTTCCAACTGTGTCCCCTTGTTACTGTGTCCAATCTCTGGAACATCTGTCTTTGTCCACCTTGTCAATTCCTCTCAGTATTTTGTATGTCGTTATCATGTCCCCCCTATCTCTCCTGTCCTCCAGTGTCGTCAGGTTGATTTCCCTTAACCTCTCCTCGTAGGACATACCTCTTAGCTCTGGGACTAGTCTTGTTGCAAACCTTTGCACTTTCTCTAGTTTCTTTACGTGCTTGGCTAGGTGTGGGTTCCAAACTGGTGCCGCATACTCCAATATGGGCCTAACGTAACACGGTGTACAGGGTCCTGAATGATTCCTTATTAAGATGTAGGAATGCTGTTCTGAGGTTTGCTAGGCGCCCATATGCTGCAGCAGTTATTTGGTTGATGTGTGTGTGTGTGTTGTGTGTGTGTGTGTGTGTGTGTGTGTGTGTGTGTGTGTGTGTGTGTGTATGTGTGTGTGTGTGTGTGTGTGTGTGTGTGTGTGTGTGTGTGTACTCACCTATTTGTACTCACCTATTTGTGGTTGCAGGGGTCGAGTCACAGCTCCTGGCCCCGCCTCTTCGCTGATTGCTACTAGGTCCTCTCTCTCCCTGCCCATGAGCTCTATCATACCTCGCCTTAAAACTATGTATGGTTCCTGCCTCCACCACATCACTTTCTAGGCTATTCCATGGCCTGACTACTCTATGACTGAAGAAATACTTCCTAACATCCCTTTGATTCATCTGAGTCTTCAACTTCCAATTGTGCCTCTTGTGTCTGTGTCCCATCTCTGGAACATCCCGTCTTTGTCCACCTCGTCTATTCCGCGCAGTATTTTATATGTCGTTATCATGTCTCCCCTGACCCTCCTGGCCTCCAGTGTCGTCAGGCCGATTTCCTCAACCTTTCTTCATAGGACAACCCCCGTAGCTCTGGGACTAGTCTTGTTGCAAACCTTTGCACTTTCTCTAATTTCTTGACGTGCTTGACTAGTGTGGATTCCAAACTGGTGCTGCATACTCCAGTATGGGCCTGACGTAGATGGTGTACAGAGTCTTAAACGAATCCTTACTGAGGTATCGGAACGCTATCCGTAGGTTTGCCAGGCGCCCGTATGCTGCAGCAGTTATCTGATTGATGTGCGCCTCAGGAGATATGCTCGGTGTTATACTCCACCCCCAGATCTTTTTCCTTGAGTGAGGTTTGCAGTCTTTGGCCATCTAAACTATATTGTGTCTGCGGTCTTCTTTGCCCTTCCCCAATCTTCATGACTTTGCATTTGCAGGGGTTAAATTCAAGGAGCCAGTTGCTGGACCAAGCTTGTAGCCTGTCCAGATCTCTTTGTAGTCCTGCCTGATCCTCGTCCGATTCGATTCTTCTCATTAACTTCACATCGTCTGCAAACAAGGACACTTCTGAGTCTATCCCTTCCGTTATGTCGTTCACGTATACCAAGAACAGCACAGGTCCTAGGACGACCCTGTGGAACCCCGCTTGTCACAGGCGCCCACTCTGACACCTCGTCGCGTACCATGACTCGTTGTTCCTCCCTGTCAGATATTCTCTGATCCATTGCAGTGCCTTTCCTGTTATGTGTGCCTGGTCCTCTAGCTTTTGCAGTAACCTCTTGTGAGGAACTGTGTCGAAAGCCTTCTTGCAGTCCAAAAATACGCAGTCGATCCACCCCTCTCTCTCTTGTCTTACTTCTGTCACCTTGTCATAAAACTCTAGTAGGTTTGTGACACAGGATTTTCCTTCCCTGAAACCGTGCTGGTTGTCAATTATACACTTGTTTCTTTCCAGGTGCCCCACCACTCTCCTCCTGATGATCTTCTCCATGACCTTGCATACTATACACGTTAGAGATACAGTCTGTAGTTTAGTGCCTCATGTCTGTCTCCCTTTTTAAAAATTGGGACTACATTTGCCATTTTCCATACCTCAGGGAGTTGCCCAGTTTCAAATGATGTGTTGAAGATCTTTGTTAATGGCTCACACAATTATCTTGCTCCCTCTTTAAGGACCCATGGAGAGATGTTGTCTGGTCCCACCGCCTTTGAGGTGTCAAGTTCGCATAGCAGCTTCTTCACCCTCCTCCTTGGTTATATGTACCTCATCCAGCACTTGCTGGTGTGCCCCCCTGTTCTGATTTCTTGGAGTCCTACTGGTTTCCACTGTAAATACCTCTTAAATTCTTGTGTTGAGCTCCTGACATACCTCTCGGTCGTTTTTGTGAATTCCCCATCACCCTTCCTCATTCTGATTACCTGGTCCTTGACTGTTGTTTTCCTCCTGATGTGGCTGTACACAGCTTCGGGTCAGTCTTTACTTTTGATGCTATGTCATTTTCATATTGTCTCTGAGCCTCCCTTCTTATCTGTGCATATTCGTTTCTGGCTCTTCGGCTGATTTCTTTATTTTCCTGAGTTCTCTGTCTTCTGTACTTTTCCATTCTCTAGTACACCTAGTTTTGCCTCCCTACACCTTTG
Organism: Cherax quadricarinatus; assembly: GCF_026875155.1. Classification (NCBI taxonomy): domain Eukaryota; kingdom Metazoa; phylum Arthropoda; class Malacostraca; order Decapoda; family Parastacidae; genus Cherax; species Cherax quadricarinatus. The sequence goes on from NC_069409.1 coordinate 4,604,298, forward strand.
GGTGAACCAAGGACTCGTTCTGTTCTTCCCATTATTTCTGTTTCCCTTGGGAACAAACCTCTCCTCTGCCTCCTTGCATTTTGTTGCTACATAGTCCATCATTTCTTGTACTGGTTTTCTGTCAGTTTCCCTCTCCCACTGAATTCTTGAAGGCAGTTCCTCATGCCTGAGTAGTTTACCCCTTTTGTAGTTTGGTTTTTCCCAGCCTATTCCTGCTACTCTCTCCACTTGGAGCTCAACTATGTAGTCGAAGCACAGAACCACATGATCACTAGCTCCCAGGGGCCTTTCATACATGATACCCTCGATGTCAGAACTACTCATGGTGAATACAAGGTCCAACCTTGCTGGTTCATCCTCTCCTCTCTCTCTGGTAGTGTCTCTAACATGTTGATGCATGAGGTTCTCCAGTACCACATCCATCATCTTGGCTCTCCATGTTTCGGGACCCCCATGGGGCTCCAGGTTTTTCCCCAGTCAATCTCCTTGGATTGAAATCACCCATAACTATAACTTTGCTCCCCCCATGTGTGCTCTCCTGGCCACCTGGGCTAGTGTGTTGATCATTGCTCTGTTGCTCTCATCGTATTCTTCTTTTGGCCCCCCTGCAGTTCTGTGGTGGGTTTGGGAACATTACTGCAATTATCACCTTATGTCCTCAGACTGGATTGTTCCACTAAGTAGCCCTTTCGGCCCATGCCATCCATTCCTTTCTTTTTCCTCAAAACCCCACTGGTTTTTAATGAGCAGGGGCAACTCCTCCTCCCCCTCTCCTCCCTCTGTCTTTCCTGAAGATTTGATATCCGATGGAAAGTTTGAATCTGTTATTATTCTGGTGAGTTTTGTTTCTGTGAGTGCTATTATGTCTGGGGTTTGTCTCTTTGATTCTTTCGTGCCACTCCTCATACTTGTTTGTTATTCCATCTGCATTTGTATACCAAAAACCTTCAAATTTTTTCTAAGACTGTGGTTTTGGGAAATAATTTGGGGGGTTGGGAAGTGGGAGACCTGGTAAGGAACTATGGGTTGTTGCTGTGGGGGTGAAGTTTGTAATGTAGTGGGTGGGGGCATTGGATGTGGCATGGGTGTTTTGATTTAGAGTGTTTGGTTGCACTGGGGTTGACCTGGTTGGGAGGCTTCTATAGAAAGTTGGGGAGGGAGGCTGTATTAGATCTTCTCCCGGGTCTGGGATCTCCTGTCTGTCTTCTCCATCCCCTCTCTTTCCTCCTTTCGCCTTTGTACCATCTCTCTCAGTTTCTTCCTTTCTTCTTGTGTTCTGTCGCGGGCGGATACACCCTCCTGTATGCCGTCATGTCCCTTAATCGTGCTTTCTCCTGCAGTATCCTGGTCCGAGTCGCTTCTGCCTTGAAGGTCACTCTCACTGGCCGGGTTCTGTGTGTGTGTGTGTGTGTGTGTGTGTGTGACTCAACAATCAATATTTGCACCAATAACTCATTAAAGTTGTGACCGGGTGTGGAAATGTGAATTGCTCATTACTCTATAATTTGTTCATGATTGTAGCCATGTATAAACGTAAGTAACAATTCTTACAGGATTCATTACCTTTGTAACTTGTGAGTTCATGACATTTGCACTTAGTTCTGCTATCAAAACTTTGGGGGCCCAGTCCCTGGACCCATTACGTACCTCTGTAAGCTGTAAATACCTTTGTAACTTGTCATGATTGTGACCAGACCAACATGGAGTTCATTACCTTTGTAAATTGTGAGTTTGTTACCTCTGTAACTTGCTCAGCTATCAAAACTTTGGAGTCCAGTCCTTGGACCAATTATGTACCTCTGTAATCTTTTGACTACCACCCGCAGGATGGGCATGGTGTGCATAATAAACATATTAAACTAACCATACTTTACGTAGTCGCCCTGTTTCGATAGATGTGTTGAAGATAGTTGTTAGTGTTACACAAAACTCTTATGCTCCCTCTTTCAGGACCCAAGGAGAGATGTTATCCAGCCCCATCTCCTTTTAGGTATCTAGCTTGCTTAGCAGTCTCTTCACTTCTTCCTCGGTTGTATGTATTGTGTCCAACACTTGATGGAGTACCCCACCTCTCTGCCTGTCTCGAGGCCCTTCTGTCTCCTCTGTGAACACTTCTTTGGACCTCGTATTGAGCTCCTCACATACTTTGCGGTCATTTTGTGTGACCTCCCCTCCTTCCTTCCCTAGCCTGATTACATGGTCCTTGACTGTTGTTTTCCTCCTGATGTGGCTGTACAACAGTTTTGGATCAGATTTGGCTTTCGTTGCTATGTCATTTTCCTGTTGTCTTTGGGACTTACTTCTTACCTGTGCCTATTCATTTCTGGCTTTACGGCTGCTCTCCTTATTCTCCAGGATCCTTTGGCTTCGATACCTCTTCCATTCCCTATCACACTTGGTTTTGGCCTCCCTGCACTTTGGGTGAACCACGGACTCATCCTGGCTTTTTTGTTATTCCTGTTACCCGTGGGCATAAACCTCTCCTCAGCTTCCTTGCATATCGTTGTCACATATTCCATCATCTCGTTTACTGACTTCCCAGCCAGTTCTCTGTCCCAATGAACAGGAAGTTCTTCATGCCTGTATAATACCTTTTCATGTAGTTTGGTTTCATTCGTCTGGCCCTTCCTGCTTCCCCGTCCACTTGTGACTCTATGAATTCGAAGCTTAGAACAACATGATCACTGGCTCCTGGTGGTCTTTCATATGTGATGTCCTCATATCTGCACTGCTTAAATTGAGTACTAGGTCCAGTCTTTCTGGATATGCCTCCATGTGGTCCGAGACTTTTCCAGTCATGTTTAGATGAGTCGAGACGAATGGGAAGTCTTCTTATACCAGCTGCATCCCCTGCTCACCTGGCTGTGGATCAAATATGCAATATTTTTTCGACATCCTCAGGATGTCGAAAAAATATTGAGTAAGTCTAATTTGAAGGGAATATGAGTGAGTGAGATGTGTGTTAGCAAACCAGTAAAACATGGAAGTAATGGGTATCCTTACCCTCTGGCCGGATATAAGTGGGATCTCCAAAGGCGTCATGTTATAGTTGGTCACCTCATATTCCAGCAGCTTCTTCAGACCAGTGAATAACACCCCATCCCCGTGCTGTAATAAGGTTAAGCAATATAGACTACAGACAGGATGAAGATTACTGTTAAATTGTACTGACTGCGGTTGTTAAAAATTTCATGAGTCCCAGGTACAAAAATTATTGTTGGAATCCACAATATACGATTTGTAAAAGGTGAAAAAAGGGCATTTGTGTGAAATGCTCAGCACAATGAATTGTTTACTGTAATAATTCAGTTTTATTTATTAAATACGATAAAAATCTTTTCGTGTTATTATTCAAAAATTAAGGCAACTGATGATAAGACAGGACTTTGTTTTACTTCCGAACCTCAGCTTGGAATTAAGCGGCCCCTTTTTTGGGATTTTGGCCATGTTTCATACTGGAACACTTGAGTATTGCATTGTCTGCACTCTTTTTAAGTATAGTGAAGTGCTTGAAGCTCTCGTTACTCTACTGTAAGATAAAAGGCACGCACACACTACCACAGATAATGAGAAATACAATCATAAACCATACATAATGTAGTACCATGATCCACACTTTATCAAGCATCATAAACGAGACACAATCTACCAAGAATTGAGGAACATATTCTACCATGTCCTTTGTAAGACACAAACCACCATATGTGATTTTAGTTACTTGATAGACACCGTAGAGGAAAGACCAGAGTCGTCTTATATAACAAGGAATGCAGGTTAATCAATGTGTATAATAAATTGTAGGAATTTAATACCCTACAGAGTCTACTCTAAGTGTCAGCCTATCAGTCACACACTTCATTAACTGCAGTCTCTGGAAGGACTGATTGAAACTATAGTCTATTAAGAAAGCAGTCAGTCGCCCTCAGAATAAGTCATTATTTACAAAGTGTAGACAAGGTAAGACAGAATAATTCCCTGATGCAGTGTTAGAAAATTTAAACCACTGACATGAACAAAACAGGTAGTTACTAACTTGTACATATGGAAATTATGAAGAGACATGACTGTGAGGTGAATCATCCCACATCAGTACATAGCATTCTGGTAAGTGTCACTGCAGTATTTAGTGTACACGTAATATATTCTTTTTCAGCCAAGTTGCAAAAATCTTCCACTAATTATAGGCTGGGCACTGGGAGGCTGGCGTCCAGCGTTGATATGTAGTAACTTTCGTCTTTAAAATTAATACACAAATAATCCGCACACAGGAGAGAGGAACTTACGACGACGTTTCGGTCCGAATTGGACCATTTACAAAGTTCCACTAACAAAACATAAGAACATAAGAACATAAGAAAGGAGGAACACTGCAGCAGGCCTGTTGGCCCATACTAGGCAGGTCCTTTACAATTCATCCCACTAACAAACATTTGACCAAAAAGGAGAGACGGAGGGAGTATATATAGGCCAGCAGACAGTGACGGGACAAGAGAGGTAGTAGGAAAGGAAGAAGAGAGGTAGTGGTAGAGGTAGTAGTAGTAGTAGTAGTAGTAGTAGTAGCAGTAGTAGTAGTAGTAGTAGTAGTAGTAGTAGTAGTAGTAGTAATAGTAGTAGTAGTAGTAGTGAAGGCAGTCAAATACAAAGAAAGAGAAGCACTGCAACGTAGCTATTGGCCCACAAAGGGTAGGAACAAGAACACAGGGGGAAAAATAATAATGGACCAAACACCCAAGGCAGAAGAAAGGAAACCCGAAGGAGAAAGATGAAAACCGCTGTGAGATTTATCCCTCATTCTTCTGCTCTTTAACAGTTTTGAACTTATTAAACATACAAAATGTGCACTCATATTATTGTGCCTATTATGTATATGGAACATTAAACTTCAACACAAACCCTCCCCTCAAACTTCTCCTTAATAAATGCACCAGAACACACGGACGAGACACAAGGTACAAAACTCTCTTCCACATCCTCTGTGTTCGCCTCATAAAAGGCCCAAAGACCTGGAATTCATTACCTGAACCAGCAAAAGGCCTCCTATCTGCCAATCAGTTTAGATGTATAATTAAAAATCATTTCATCTCCCTAACTTAACTACACTAACATTATGTTACACCAGACATAACTAACTTATCAATACCAAATCATACAATCTCCTCTACCTACTTCCTGACTCTTCACCATCTCTTATAAAACTGTTCCATAGAGTGAATCCGTTTAAAGTGTTAATACATACTTAAATTTGTACTATTTTTGCTACTTCAGTTTTTGTAATAATGTATATTTAACATTGTACTGTTCGATACCTATTTTCAGTCTTAACTAGTCTGTAAACATTAGGATTAGTCTCAGAAACGCACCTGCGTACAAGTGGCTTTCTTTTACGCTTAACAATATTTTGTTACATGTAAACTACCTTTTAATACTGCATAAAGAAATAAAATGTTTATTCATTTGTTTCAATTTATACATTTATATTCCCTTTTCCCTTATTATAACCGGTCCATCAACATTATTGTTTCACCTTCCTGACCTAATCCCATTTATTTCCCACCGTTGAAACTCTCCTACCCCCTTCAGCTTTGTTTCAGTTAGAGCTACGATATCCAACTTTCTTTCATTCATGACACTAAAAATCATCTTTTTCTTATCATCTACGCTACTTCCACGTACATTCAAACATCCGAACTTTAAAAAGTTTTTCTTTTTCTTTTTAGTAATTTTTACTAGAGAAGGGATTACTAGCCCATTGCTCCTGGCATTTTAGTAGACTCTTACAACATGGATTACTTACTCACGAAAGATTCGTTTCCATTTCTCCATGGAGATGAAAGGAAATAAATTAGAACAAGACCTATTAAGAAAATAAAAGAATCAGCTGGGTGTGTATACACATACGTGTATATATATATGTAGTGTTGCCTTAGTGTCAGTGGTGTCGCCTTAATGTCAGTGGTGAGGAGCACACGACACATACAAAGACTCACGAAATTGTAATGAAAAGATTGCAAACAAACCATATCACGGGTGGGGTTAGAACCCGCGATCAGAGAGTCACAAAACTCCAGACCGCGTCGAGTCTGGAGTTTCTAACCCCCACCTGTGGTATGGATTTTTCCCACATATAATGATTCATGTGGGAGCCAGAGACCAGACAGCTGAAGTAGAGACGACTGAATTGGATGTTACTGAAGATGATAATAAATCCCACACTGAAAATACATTTTAAATTAATGTAACTGAGGTATCCTTTGAAAGCAACGGTTACTATGATGGATAACCCGAAGATTTTTAATTCAGAATTTTGGCCTCAAAATGTTGTACTTGTCTAATGTTATACTAGGAAGCCAAAAGACGTACAATGTGAATACATCATGTACATAATGTAGTTGATACATAATGTAGTTGATACATAATGTAGTTGATACATAATGTAGTTGATACATAATGTAGTTGATACATAATGTAGTTGATACATAATGTAGTTGATACATAATGTAGTTGATACATAATGTAGTTGATACATAATGTAGTTGATACATAATGTAGTTGATACATAATGTAGTTGATACATAATGTAGTTGATACATAATGTAGTTGATACATAATGTAGTTGATACATAATGTAGTTGATACATAATGTAGTTGATACATAATGTAGTTGATACATAACTATCATGGGTATAACACTGTGAAAACCACGAATATTTCTCCCACTTTAACTGAGAGTAACAGATAATTAAAATATTATTTTGGCAAGAAAACATTCTTGTCTGATGAGAAATTATGTGACATTGATTGTATAGATGAATATTGTGGATGTGATGCTATTGTTTCGACATATTCTCACATAACACTTGTTACAAATAAAGGTATATTTCAAGGTTCTTAGTTTGTTTATAGAAAAAATGCATTATTTCTAGTTAAAGTGCTGATGATGGAAGATTATATTTTGACAATAAGTAATTTTAAGATTACTTTAACGAATGTCTTCTGGGAAAATATTGATAATATATCTGTATTAAATGATAGACTAAGATCTTATACCTGTGATAGGGAATATAATTACTGATAGACTAAGATCTTATACCTGTGATAGGGAATATAATTACTGATAGACTAAGATCTTATACCTGTGATTAGGGAAAATAATTACTGATAGACTAAGATCTTATACCTATGATAGGGAATATAATTACTGATAGACTAAGATCTTATACCTATGATAGGGAATATAATTACTGATAGACTAAGATCTTATACCTGTGATAGGGAATATAATTACTGATGTAGATGTTTCTGTCAAAATGATTTTTTTCACTGATGTGACTGCTAATAATGAGAGTTATTTTCCTAGGAAAGAACTAAACATTCAGGAATTTAGAGATAAATAAGGATATATCTGAAGAACTTAGCAAGACATTACCCTCGTGTGATGCAGTTAAATGTTGTAGACCTGAATGTCTCTCTCGCGATCATCTCTCACACATCCACTATTTTTATGATCATATTCTAGGTAAGATAAGATAAGATTTCGTTCGGATTTTTAACCCCGGAGGGTTAGCCACCCAGGATAACCCAAGAAAGTCAGTGCGTCATCGAGGACTGTCTAACTTTTTTCCATTGGGGTCCTTAATCTTGTCCCCCAGGATGCGACCCACACCAGTCGACTAACACCCAGGTACCTGTTTGCTGCTAGGTGAACAGGACAACAGGTGTAAGGAAACGTGTCGGAATGTTTCCATCCGCCGGGAATCGAATCCGGGCCCTCCGTGTTTGAAGCGGGAGCTTTAGGTGTGAATAGTGCTTACTCAGCGAGAACGAGCTGTATAATCCTCCGGGTTTAGCGCTTCCCCCTTGATTATAATAATAATAATAATCAGCGGAACGAAAAATTATGTGGGAAAATTCAAAAATTGGTTAATCTTATAAAAAAAATGCTTAACTCTTGAAAAACACAATCGTCCCAAATCTTGTTCTACGACTTTCCTCAAGGGAATTATGGTCATTTAAACACCTAGGGTACGTAAACTCCGCGGCAAGGTTTTTTTTTTCCCTGTCGTCAATTTTCATTTTTTTTTCGTTTTTTTTTTTTTTTTTTTCGGCAGCGCGGCGGCGGCAGGGGCGATTTCCCAACTCCGTACTTTTCTCCAACTATCAGAGTCCCCCAATGCCCCTATGTGCCCTGTTCAAGCAAAACTGCATCCCCAAGTAGCCCCCAGAAAGACCAAAGTTTCCAACAGTGAAAATACAAAACGAAAATTAGAAATCAAAAGGGGACTGCCCAAACAGAAAGCAACACCCCGCTGCCCGCCGAACAACGTAACCCCAAGCTTTGTTTACTAAAAATTCTTCTTAACTACAAAAAATTCCTGTAATTTTGAGGCGCAATCTAAGAGGAAAAAGCCAAGGCCCGCAAGAAAAACGGAAAAAATCAACTATTCAAAAAGTGTAGCCGGAGGAAGCCCGGGCCCCCGCAAAACCCCCCCTCACACCACCGCTCAAAGGCCCCAAACCACAAAATAACAACAAACATGGTGCCACCAGCCCATCCCCCCTCTCTTCCCGGGGGTTTAACCACCAAGTGTCCTTTAGGTAGACCAACGATCCAGTACCCCAAAAAAAAAGCATCTCCAACTTGTTATTGAAAATATGAAATTTTGAGAGACGCTAAAAAAACAAAACACCAGGATGGCACAACTCGAGAAAAAAATCCTCAGTCTTGAACAAAAGTTATCAACACCAGGAATGATTTAAACTATGGCAAGACCATCCAAACAGTCATAGATAGCCATTCAGAACAAATAATATCTCTTAATACAAAGGTTGAAGAAGCAGTAAAAGAATGGAAGAACAACTTAGATAACCAGTTCAGTGACTACTTTGCTCTCCAAGAAAAATAAAACTGAACAAGATAAACTATCGGACGCAGTAATAGTTAACAGTCCACTTTTTCCCAGTGATATAAAACCAAACAAACATTTAAAGAAATTACTCTGCAGATCATAAAGGACCAAACAAGTGTTATTGTACCAGAGGCAGAAATAAAAGAAGCCAGGTTACTAGGATCCCATGGTAGAAAAAGTGTTATGCTTAGATTCCACTCACATGATAGAAAAAAAGACTTAATTACTGCATCTATTAAAGTAAAGAAATAGGTATACATAAAAGAGTGTCTTACCAAAAAACGTCAGAACCTCCTGTATAGAGTCAGAAAACTTAAGCGGGAGAATAACGACATAATACACCAATGCTTCACACGGGATGGGAAAATTCTAGTTAGGAAAACAAATGTAGGTCAACTGTACACAATCACGAACGAGAATGATCTATCACGATTTCTCAGGGATACTAATCTTACAGAGAATAACTAAACAATGTCCAACTTAAAAGCCTACGTAGTGTAGTGTATGTTTTGCTCCATTATTGTTCAAATTTCATTGTACAATCTCTTAGTAATTAAATAATCAACTACCTCATTTTGTGATTTTTACTAGTAAGCATAAGTCACCTTATGTAATTTTCTTATTTACTATTGTTTGCTTAAACATTAGCTGAATTGATACTTTCTCTGCCCATATTACTACCTCATTTTTTTTAAATACTATCAATTGATATTACTTACTAAAATTAATAATTATCATTTTTACTAAAATTTCAATTTACTCTTAACATTTTTGACATTTAATAACCATTACTTGTCTAATTACCTTAACCTGTTTTAATACCACATTTACTATCTTAGATTACTCTTAACTACCTTGTACTGCCATATAACCTCAAGTATAACTACCAGTGCAATACTGAATGAAATAAACATTACGTTTTCACTTTTTTTGTAATCATTATTACTTACTAAAATTTTATTAAACACCATATTTACTACCAGTCAATTTTACTTTTGTACACAAATAACCCGCACATAAAAGAGAGAAGCTTACGACGACGTTTCGGTCCGACTTGGACCATTGACAAAGTCACACAAACAGAGGTGGAGCAGGACAGCTATATATAGGCAGGAAGAGGTGGAGGTAATAGTGGTAGTAGTAGTAGTAGTACAAGAAATGAGAGTAAGACACATGTGCAACATCTGTGTATCTTTATTGTAGACGTTTCGCCATCCAGTATGTAATACCGACAGGATGAAATGACACATGCACAACACCCGGGCATCCCCACCGTAGACGTTTCGCCATCCAGCCAACCACTGGATGGCGAAACGTCCACAACAAAGACAACCAGACGCCGCACATGTGTCTTAATTTCATCAGTAGTTGTAGTAGAAGAAGAAGAGGTAGTAGTAGTGATAGTGGTAGAAGTGGGAAATAAGGAAGACGAGCCAGTCAAAAACAAAGGAAGGGGAGCACTGCAAGAGAGCTAGAAACCCACAGAGGGAGAGCAAGCGCACCGAGGTGCGTGAAAGGGGAAGTGGTGAAATAAAATAAATGAAGAAGGAACAGAAACACGAGACAGGAGAGAGAAAGGTAACTCAGAGGAGAAAAGGAGAGAGGAAAGGGGAAGAGGAAGAAGAAAAAGAAGAAGAAGAAGAAGAAGAAGAAGAAGAAGAAGAAAAAAGAGGATTCAGGTTAAATCACGGGTGCTCCAAACTTCAGAACACCCGTGACTTAACTTGAATCCTCTTTTTCTTCTTCTTCTTCTTCTTTGAATCCTCTTTTTCTTCTTCTTCTTCTTCTTCTTCTTCTTTTTCTTCTTCCTCTTCCCCTTTCCTCTCTCCTTTTCTCCTCTGGGTTACCTTTCTCTCTCCTGTCTCGTGTTTCTGTTCCTTCTTCATTTATTTTTATTTCACCACTTCCCCTTTCACGCATCTCGGTGCACTTGCTCTCCCTCTGTGGGTTTCTAGCTCTCTTGCAGTGCTCCCCTTCCTTTGTTTTTGACTGGCTCGTCTTCCTTATTTCCCACTTCTACCACTACCACTACTACTACCTCTTCTTCTTCTACTACAACTACTGATGAAATTAAGACACATGTGCGGCGTCTGGTTGTCTTTGTTGTGGACGTTTCGCCATCCAGTGGTTGGCTGGATGGCGAAACGTCTACGGTGGGGATGCTCGGGTGTTGTGCATGTGTCATTTCATCCTGTCGGTACTCTGTTTGTGTGACTTTGTCAATGGTCCAAGTCGGACCGAAACGTCGTCGTAAGCTTCTCTCTTTTATGTGCGGGTTATTTGTGTATCGTTCCAGTCACGGTATTGTGCCTGTTTGTTATTTATTTACTTTTGTACATTAAACATTATTTTATACTTCCCATAACATTTTGTTGCCAAATTTTCAAGTTTGTATATTCAACTCCAACCTTTATATTATCCTTTGTACCTGTGTACCTGTGTACCTGTGTACCTGTGTACCTGTGTACCTGTGTACCTGTGTACCTGTCTACCTGTCTACCATCTTACTATCATATTATAACCAAGACATTACCCTAGTTATTTTTTACTATTATTCTTTTTATACTTTAATTGTGAATTATATTTTGTCAATTTAAATCTAGTTATACTCCTGATCTTGTCAACAACCTATACCAGACTCTAATACAATTGCAAGTACCATTTCAATTTGTATTTTTATATTATAAGTTTATATTATAATTCCTACTCTAAGATTGTTTTCATATCTTAGTGACTATATTGTGTGTGCAATTAGTGTATATTTCAATTATATTATTGTTCAAGGCCCTTAACTATCTTTTGCTAACTAGTACCAACTACCTCATATCTTTTTTTTTTTCTACTTTTTTTATTCTTTTGCTACCTTAACTTGTATATTTTATCTTGTCAATTTAAATCTAGTTATACTCTAATTGTTGTAAACAACTTATATAACACCTTAGTGCAATTACAATTGAGAGTCTTGTGCCTTTTTTATATTATTAGATTAAACTCAGTTGTACTATAGTCAATACCAAATTCATTATATTAGACCATATTGCAATTACTAGTGAGAGACTGGTGCTATTTTTAATTTGTATTGTTATATTATTAGATTAAATCTAGTTGTACTATAGCTCATTCTAGCTCAAAACATAGACTCCACAAAAGTCATTATATTAGACCTTAGTGCAATTATTTGATTACCACTTTATTGTTCACCACAACTTGTATTAGTCCCTTTTATATTATAATTTTATTATAATTCTAACTTTAAAGAATTACCTTTAAAGTACTACCTACTATCATATTCCAAGCTCCATTATTTGATCATCACTTTGTTTGTTCACCACAAATTATTTTTAGTCCCTTTTATATTGTCTCCTTTATTTTAGCTTTAAAAAACTACCTTAGCTCATTATTTTTACATTTGTTAAATAATTCAGGTGCTATTTTTTTAGCTTTAGAATATTTACTTTGTTTTATACTTAATTCTAACTATAGATTCACTACAAATATTATGATTACAAGCATTGATCCTGATACCAACCTCTTATTTAATGACTTAAATGAATCAAACAGTTACTGTAATTACTACACTGCAGAACAATCAAAGGCACTTCTCAGTGCCAACAACAACATAACTATCTTTAACTACAATATCAGATCTTTAAGCAAGCATTACTAAATTCCTTGCATGCCAATATGTTCATCATTACACTAACTGAAACCTGGCTAAAGCCTGATACTACAGATGTCTATGCCATTCCTGGTTACACAGCCATACACAACTGTAGGCCAGACCAACAAGGGGGTGGCACAGCTATATACTACTCAGACCAACTAGAATGTATCACTAATACTTGCACAAGGGATGAACATGGGGAATATATAATAGCTAAATTCAAATCCAAATTCCTACAAAAACCTCTCACAGTGATAAACATCTACAGAGTTCCACAATCAAACATTAGCCAATTTAGTCAAAACCTAGGAAGTATGATAACTGATGCACGCATGAACAAAGATCACTTACTACTCTCAGGTGACTTCAGTATAAATCTCCTGCAAGACCAGGACCCACACGTTACTGAATTCACAAACACAATGAGTAACTGCATGTTGCTACCAACAGTAACAAAACCTACAAGAGTTACGGAGACTAGTGTTTCCCTACTTGACCACATCTGGACCAACACCATATCCCCTTTAAAATCAGGCATAATTACAGATAATACCACAGACCACTACCCTACTTTCCTCATAACAACTCTTGGTAAAATACCCCAAGACACGACTAAAGTCACCTTCAGACTTCACAATGAGGCAGCCATTAATAACTTCACAACAGCAGTAACAAACATTGACTGGCACACTGAGCAAGAAATCTATACAGATATTGACGAATGTTTTAATAATTTTCTAAAAAAGACCCAATACCTCTATAACAAGCACTGCCCTAAAAAAACTAAACAGATGACAGCTAAGAGACTGAATAGTCCCTTTCTAACACCCAGCATTCTCAAATCCATAAATACAGAACACCGATATGAAAAACAGTACAGAATGGGTCACATAACCAGAGACCAAGCAAAACGTTACTCGTCAATCCTAACCAGCTTGATAAGAAGGGCAAAAAAATTGTATTATAAGAACAGATTATCCAACTTACGAGGTGATATAAAAAAGACCTGGAAGACCCTATCAGAAATTCTGGGAACAAAAAAGATATCACGAAATAGCGAAATAAAATTAGCAAAATCAGATGAACCCCAACTCCCACCAACAGAAACAGCAAACAGGCTCAATGATTTCTTCTCCACTATAGGACAAAACCTTGCCAATAAAATCCCAAGCTCAGATACCCCACCAAATGACTACCTCACTGGCAACTTCCCGAACACACTGTTCCTAGCTCCGACTAACCCATTCGAAGTCTCCCTTATTATCAACGCACTCAAAAACAAGGCAGGAGATTTAAATACCTTACCACCCTTTATATACAAAAAAGTGTCACAAGTACTATCACCAATCATTGCAACACTCTTTAACAAATCCATTGAATCCTCCACCTTTCCTACAACTCTCAAAATAGCAAGGGTCACCCCGATCCACAAAGGAGGAGACCAAACAGAGTTGAATAACTATAGGCCAATATCCAACTTACACCCTCTCTCAAAAATCTTCGAAAAATTAATTCATAAACGAATCTACTCCTACCTCATCTCCCAAAACATTCTCAACCTCTGCCAATTTGGATTCAGGCCTAATAAAAATACTAATGATGCTATTATACACATGCTAGAACATATATACACTGCAATAGAGAAAAAAGAAGTCCCACTGGGGATCTTCATTGACTTACGTAAAGCTTTTGATACAGTTGACCATGACTTGCTCCACGTAAAATTGTCACACTATGGTATTAGAGGGCACTCCCTCAACTACCTCAAGTCATACGTCAGCAACAGAAGCCAATATGTGTACGCAAATGGGGCAAGCTCTTCCGCTCAACCAATTACAGTTGGTGTCCCACAGGGAAGTGTCCTTGGCCCTCTTCTCTTTCTCCTATACATAAATGACCTACCAAATGCTTCGCAATTACTCAAACCCACACTTTTTGCAGATGACACTACATACGTCTTCTCTCACCCGAGCCCAGTCACGCTAGCCAATACTGTAAACACCGAATTACAGAAAATATCTACCTGGATGAGGACTAACAAACTTACACTAAACATTGACAAAACCTACTTCATTCAGTTTGGAAACAGAGCAACAGATGTACCTCTTAACATAACGATAAACAGATCACCTATCACAAAGCTAACAGAGGGAAAATTCTTAGGAATCCACCTTGATAATAGACTCAAATTTCATACACATATACAACAAATTTCTAAGAAAATTTCCAAGACTGTAGGCATACTATCGAAGATACGGTACTATGTTCCACAGTCAGCCCTCCTGGCCCTATATCACTCTCTTATTTACCCCTATCTCACCTATGGAATTTGTGCATGGGGCTCAACAACAATTAACCATCTCAGACCACTAATTACCCAACAAAAGGCTGCAGTTAGAATGATAACAAATTCTCACTATAGGCAGCACACTCCACCAATATTCAAAACACTCAACCTACTCACCATACAAAACATCCATACTTATTATTGCACCTATTACATACATAGAACACTTAACTCTGATAGTAACCCTCCCCTCAAACATCTCCTTGCCAACCTCAACAGAACACACGACCATAACACAAGGCACAGATCACTCTTTGATGTTCCTCGTTTCCATCTCATGCTATGCAAAAACTCAAGGGGGAATTAGTACTTACTCAGCGCGAACGAAAAATTTTGTCGAAAAATTCACAAACTGAGTTAATCTTATAGAAAAATAGCTTAACTCTCTGGCAACACAATGGTACCAGAATCATTGTTCTACGACATTCCTACAAGGAATTATGGTCATTTAAAACACCTAGGGTGACGTCACCACCCGCGGCAGGTGTGCTCACCTGTCGTCATTTTTTTCCGTTTTTTTTCGTGTATTTATTGTATTATTCTTTCTAAGATAATAATTGACGATTTGACATCATAATACAGTGGGTGGGACTTATCCGTAGAGTTTCAACCAACCAGGAACCTCCTGGCACCATTTTACTGACGTCATGGAAAATTCCAGTCTCGGGGTGGCCGGGGAATATGGCTCAATATAACGCTATTATAGCTTCTACGGCTTATTTATCTATCACAATTGATCTAATATGACATAATAAACAATATAAATACAAAGAAATATGGTAAATACTCCAGAATGAATAATATATGGCATATTCTCAGAGCGCTCCATCGGGAATAATAGATTCCCATTCTCAGAGAGGGGCTTCCATTCTCTTTCTTTCACCTCCAGGGTCCTTATATTAAAGAAAACGAATATGGGTAACTATGATATACACTCGTACTGCTGAGAAAAATGTTATTTTCTCGAAAAAAAAAAAAAATCGGTGGTCCGGCTGTTTCGCGGATTATCTCGGAAGTAAATTATTCACGTATATGAGCCACGAAATTCGTTAATAATAGCAGGAATGTAATGAAATTCACAGAGAACATAGAGGAAAGATTGTTTTACAAGCTAGTGGTTTGCTTTTTGAGATATCATAATTTGTTTTTGATTTATGTGAGGGCAAAAGTCAGATATTTGGCTGAATGTCAAAACCATACAAACTTTATTTTTTTTAAGAATGAAGAAAGGATAAATTACAGAAAGGATAATCATTAGAAATACATTTTAGCATTGTTTTATGCGTAGATAATGCCAAAACAGCTTCTCCAAGTCCCATTACGAAGTTACTGTTTAATATGTATGATTATTAGTAAATAATTTTTTTCTCAGTTGTTTTTTGAGCTATCTTATTGAAACTTGGTCACATTACTATTGAAAGGTGCTTCTTTACGTACAAAAAAAAAAAAAAAAAAAAATGAAAGAAATCGAACGAAAAATAAAAAAGTTCATGTGTTAACGTCAGATTCCAACTCAATGCACATAAAAGGCCCTAAAATCTGGAATTCATTACCTGTAAATATAAAAGAAACACTACCTGTTTATAAATTCAAGTCTCTTCTGAAAGTTCACTTACTCAAAACCAAATAAATACTGAATAACTGAACCTTATAAATTGTATATCCTATATGTTACTCACAATTATATCACACAAATGTTAAACCTAGGACCCAATCTAACTTTATTATTTTTTTTAAATACACTACCTAACAGAATACTCCATTCTACTGAATGTACAGCAATGCTAGCAACCATATGACCTGTCTTTGTAATACTCATTTGTGCTTTATAGTTATCTGTTTACAATAATGTTTTATCACTGATTTCATCATTCCTTAGTTAATCTTAAGTTAATTTTAAGCCAGCCCGTAATGCTATGCATATAAGTGGCTTTGGCATGCTGCTCTTACCTGTATTTTTTTGTATCCCTGTATGAATGCTTAAATTACTAAATTACTGAGATAATAATTGACGATTTGGCATCATAATACAGTGGGTAGGACTTATCCGTAGACTTCCAACCAACCAGAAATCTCCCGACACCATTTTACTGACGTCATGGAAAATTCAAGTCTCGGTGTGGCCTGGGAATATGCTTCAATATAAGGCTATTATAGCTTCTACGGCTTATTTATCTATCACAATTGATCTAATATGACATAATAAACAATATAAATAACAAAGAAATATGGTAAATACTCCAGAATGAATAATATATGGCATATTCCCAGAGCGCTCCATCGGGAATAAAAGATTCCCATCGCCAGGGACGGGCTACCATTCTCCTTCTTTCACCTCCAGGGTCCTTATATTAAAGAAAACAAACATGGGGTAACTATGATATACACTCGTAATGCTGAGAAAAATGCTATTTTCTCGACAAAAAAAAAAAAAAAATCGGTGGTCCGGCTGTTTCGCGGATTATCTCGGAAGTAAGTTATTCACGTATATGAGCCAGTAAATTCGTTAATAATAGCAGAAATATAATGAAATTCACAGAGAACATAAAGGAAAGATAGCTTTACAAGCAAATGGACAGCTTTTTGAGATATCATAATTTTTTTTTTATTTTTGTGAGGGCAAAAGTCAGATATTTGGCTGAATGTCAAAACCATACAAACTTTATTTTTTTTAAGAATGAAGAAAGGATAAATTACAGAAAGGATAATCATTAGAAATACAGTTTAGCATTGTTTTATGCGTAGATAATGCCAAAACAGCTTCTCCAAGTCCCATTACGAAATTACTGTTCAATATGTATGATTATTAGTAAATATTTTTTTTCTCAGTTGTTTTTTGAGCTATCTTATTGAAACTTGGTCACATTACTATTGAAAGGTGCTTCTTTACGTACAAAAAAAAAAAAAAAAATGAAAGAAATCGAACGAAAAATAAAAATGTTCATGTGCTGACGTTAGGTCACCCCTTAGCCACCGGGCCACCGGGCCACCGGGCCACCAGGCCACCGGGCCACCGGGCCACCAGGCCACCGGGCCACCGGGCCACCAGGCCACCGGGCCACCAGGCCACCGGGCCACCGGGCCACCGGGCCACCGGGCCACCAGGCCACCGGGCCACCGGGCCACCGGGCCACCGGGCCACCGGGCCACCAGGCCACCGGGCCACCGGGCCACCAGGCCACCGGGCCACCGGGCCACCAGGCCACCGGGCCACCAGGCCACCGGGCCACCGGGCCACCGGGCCACCGGGCCACCAGGCCACCGGGCCACCGGGCCACCGGGCCACCGGGCCACCGGGCCACCGGGCCACCGGGCCACCAGGCCACCGGGCCACCGGGCCACCAGGCCACCGGCCACCAGGCCACCGGGCCACCGGGCCACCAGGCCACCGGGCCACCAGGCCACCGGGCCACCAGGCCACCGGGCCACCGGGCCACCAGGCCACCGGGCCACCAGGCCACCGGGCCACCGGGCCACCGGGCCACCAGGCCACCGGGCCACCAGGCCACCGGGCCACCAGGCCACCGGGCCACCGGGCCACCAGGCCACCGGGCCACCGGGCCACCGGGCCACCGGGCCACCAGGCCACCGGGCCACCGGGCCACCAGGCCACCGGGCCACCAGGCCACCGGGCCACCAGGCCACCAGGCCACCGGGCCACCAGGCCACCGGGCCACCAGGCCACCGGGCCACCAGGCCACCGGGCCACCGGGCCACCGGGCCACCAGGCCACCGGGCCACCGGGCCACCGGGCCACCGGGCCACCGGGCCACCAGGCCACCGGGCCACCGGGCCACCAGGCCACCGGGCCACCTGGCCACCGGGCCACCGGGCCACCGGGCCACCGGGCCTGGTGGCTAAACTAGAGAAGTATGTAGAGACGCATATATTGCTATGTTGAAGATGGGAATAGAGAGTCTCCAATTTTTAGAGAGTTGATAGAGTACAAAAATTCCAGGACGGCTCTGGTTATGTGTAGAAATAATGAAATCAATGAAAGATCAATATTTGCTGGAAAAAAATATAGAAACAAAGATATGCTGTCATTATGGAAAGAGATAAAGCACAGCACCGCGACCAGTGGCCTGGTGGCTAACGTTCTCGCTTCACATGCCGAGAGTCCGGGTTCGATTCCCAACGAGGGTAGAAACATTGGGCGTGTTTGCTTACACCGGTTGTCTTATGTTCACCCATCAGTAAAATGGGTACCTAGGTGTTAGTGGACTGGTGTGGGTCGCATCCTGGGACAAAACTGACCTAATTTGCCTGAGATACACAGCATAACAAGCGGCTTTCTATATAGTAGGATGTCAGTTAGGACTGTATACCATGTACATGTACTTGTAGTAATAAAGATATTGTATTGGAATGTATAAAGAAATAAATTCAAGAGTTCCAGCGCCATAGATGGTAAGAACAATGTTGTGGAAATATTACAAATATGTCTATGATGATTTTTTGTACAAATTATGAGGATAATATTGCTGATGTAACTTTTTGTTTAAGCTTGGACAATGTTTTATTAAGAAACAAAATATAATTTGGTATCGTCACCAGAGAGATAACAGATTATTATTATTATTATTATTATTATAATCAAAAAGAAGCGCTAAGCCACAAGGGCTATACAGCACTGCAGGGTAGGGAAGGAAGCGAGGGTATTGGATGGCAGAAGGGAGGAGGGATGATCAGTAGGTTACAGAAAACAGCGGGGCAGGGGATAGTACGGGGGTAGAGGGTAGCAAGAGATTGAAGTAGAAAGGGCTGAAGGTATCAGAATTTGTGAAGTAAGTCAGTTGTTGTTAAAAAGTCAATGAGAGAGTCTGGATGAAAGGTGGGTCCATCAGCGAGAAGGGAAGGTAAAGAGAGAGCAGCAGAGCGAAGACGACGACGGAGGCAAATTCTGTGTGCTCATTGATAAAGTGGGCAGGCCAACAGAATGTGGCTGACTTATAATGGAACTTGGCAATTCTCACAGAGAGGAGCAGGGCGCCTCTCCATGAGATATCCATGAGTAAGACGAGTATGGCCAATGCGAAGATGGGAGAGAGTAGTCTCCCAACCTCGACACTGGTGATAAGAAGACGGCCAGTAACCTATACTCGGTTTAATAGATTGAAGTTTGTTGCCGAGCATAGTAGACCAACGTTGTTGCCAACAGGTGTGAAGTTGGGAAGATATTGCAGCAAAATAGTCCGTAAATGGAATACCTCTACATGAAACTGGTAGGTCATGTACTGCTGACCGCGCAGCAGTGTCTGCCTGTTCATTGCCCAGTACGTCAACATGACCAGAGACCCAACAAAAAAAAATACCTTTATGCTTGGTAAAGATGCGGGGTAGCCAAAGTTGGATACGGAGGACTAAGGGTTGAGGTGTATCAAATTTCTGTATAGCCTGTAAAGCACTAAGGGAGTCTGAGACAACCACAAATGATGACACAGGCATAGATGCAATACGGATAAGTGCTGTAAGGATGGCATACAATTCAGCAGTAAAAATACTAGCCGAAGAAAGTAAATGCCCTTGTACGACGCTGTCCGGAAACACTGCTGCGAATCCTACGCCGTCAGAAGACTTAGAGCCATCTGGAACTTCCCATGGGGTAGGGAAAAGTGAGATGCTACATGTACATAGAAAGGTGGTAATTGAAGAGAAGACAAGAGCGAATGAAGGCAAAGAGAGAAGGGATGGAGAAAACAGGGGCGGTGAACAAATAAAGAATGTCTACTAATATCAGTGACAATTCTATAAATGGAAGGATTGCGGAGATCATGAGAGCGTACATAGTAGCGAAGGCAATGGGCATCACGGCGATCGGATGAGGATGGAACGTTCGCTTCTGCATAGAGGCTCTCGACAGGGGAAGAGCGAAGAGCACCAAGGCATAAACGTAATCCTTGGTGATGAATGGGGTTAAGGCTAGAGAGAGTAGCAGGAGATGCCGCTGAATAGATCTGGTCATCATAATCAATTTTCGATAAGATAAGGGTGGAATGTAGGCGAAGGAGGGTTCGACGATCAGCTCCCCATGAAAGATGAGCAAGGGTTTTAAGGAGGTTCAGCTGGCTGTGGCAAGTTGCCTTCAGAGAGGTAATGTGAGGTTTCCAGGATAACCTACGATCAAAGAGGAGACCCAGAAACTTGACTGTATCACGTTCAGGGATACGGGAGCCATAGAGGTACAAAGGATAATCGGAGATGACAGAGCGTCTAGTGAAAGTAATTTGGTGGGTTTTAGTGCTGGAAAATTTAAACCCACGTGTGGTGGCCCAATTGGAAACACGGTCGACTGCATACTGGAGAGAAACTCTAATAAGGTGACAGTCAGCGCCTGCACAGGCAATAGCGAAGTCATCAACATAGAGTGATGACCAAATATTTGATGGAAGACTAGAGGCCAAATCATTAATAGCAAGGAGAAAAAGAGTTGTGCTCAGAACACATCCCTGGGGGACACCTTCAGCTTGGATAAAGTCCGGGGAGAGCACATTATTAACCCGAACACGGAAATGTCTGTACAGTTAAAAAGTTCTTAAGGAAGGATGGTAGATTGCCTCGAAGGCCTAAGGAGTGGCTTGGGCTAAAATATTATACTTCCAAGTTGTGTCATATGCCTTCTCAAGGTCAAAAAAATATGGCAATAACTGAGTGGTTATTCGCAAAGGCATTACGAACATACGTATCCAAGCATAGTAAGGGGTCTATGGTAGAACGTCCCTTACGAAAGCCATATTGACGAGTGGAGAGACTGTTGTGTGTCTCTAAATACCACACTAAACGTCTATTTACTAGGCGTTCCATCACTTTGCAAACTGCACTGGTAAGAGCAATGGGACGATAGTGGGAGGTTTCATGTCCCGTAGTGCCTGGTTTTGCGGAAAGGGAGAACAATGGCGGATTTCCACAGCTGTGGAAGAACTCCTTGTGACCAAATAAGATTGTAAAGGCTAATAGGACTGCAAGGGCTGACTGAAGTAAATGTTGTAGCATACGAATATGAATGTCGTCAGGCCCAGCTGCCGATGATCGGCAAGCTGAGAGTGTTGCCTCCAGTTCTTGAAGTGTAAAAAGCACATTATACTGTTCTTCTCTGAGAGAAGAAAAGTTCAAGGGTGCTAACTCTCTGGCAGACTTTGAGGAAAGAAATGAGGGGCTAGATGGAGTCCCTGAGAAATACGGACCAGATGATTGCCAATTTCATTGGCAACATCTAGTGGGTTTGCTATATCAACACTGGCAACCCACAGAACAGGAGCTGGGTCAGGAGAATATTTACCACTCAGTTTTCGTACTTTTTCCGGGCTGCACTCATAGGGGAAAGCAAAAGGTGATGGTGGAGACATAATCTCTCCAGCAAGTGCGTTTAGCATCATGGATGACACGGCGAGCGATCGCACGCTTCTGCTTAAATTCAAGAAGTCTCTGTGGTTCTATTGTACCGGTACCTGCCCCATGCGCGCGTTTCAAACGTATGCCGAGCACAAGCAGGGGGACACCCAAGGCACGCATTTCTGAGAATACCTGCCCGAAGTTTGGGGTATAGAATGAGAAGGGTGCGGTTTTAAAAAGGAAGGACGAGAAGAGCGGTGTAAAAAGCGCCCTCGATGGAGGGGTGAGAAGGAACCTTCTAAAAACAGTTAGGTGTGAGTAAAGGTTCCAATTTGCCTGATCAATTGCCAGCTTTTGGGGTGCGAAGAGGTGGTGAATATGAAGGGGGAAATAAAAATGATTGGGAAAAGATCGCTGTCATGTAAGTCCGGAAAAAAGACCCAAATGAAGTCTAATGCGGTGGAGGAAGGAGCAGGAATGAGGGATCGATGCAAGAGAGAGTGTGAGTCTGAGGATCAAAATGGGTGTGAGTATCTGTATTTTTAAAAAATGGAGGGGGTGGGTGGCAAGAAAAGCCTCTAACTGAATGCCAGGGGAAACACAAATGAGACCCCCTTTCCCGAGGAAATGGGGGGGCATTAAAATCACCAAAATAAAAGAATCGGTGGTGGTAAGACGAAAAAAAGAAAGGCAATATCCTGAATAGATAATGCCCGAGAAGGAGAGAATTTTAAAAAAACAGAGCGTATACCACCTATGCAAGTGGGATACGGGCTGCTGTGTAATGCAGCGAGTACGAACAAATAGCTGATGGTACGGAATTCAGGAGTAGAAGAAGGGTACTTTTTATTAAAGATCCCATCAGGAAAGGATCTGAAGAATACAATAAATTATAGCCTGAGATGGGAGAGATAACAGCAGAGTGTAATTTTGGTTCCTGTAAGCAAACACCAACAGGGGAAAACTGGGAGAGACACATCTGAAGCTCACCCCGATTACCCCTGAGGCCGCGTATATTCCACTGTAAATAGGCCATGATTGGCAATGATAAAGATACCCGAAATCCGCAGGTAAGGGTTCCTACGGACTAGAGGGGTTAGAAAAGTCCACATGCGGAGGCAGTGGAAAACGTTCAAGCAGCAAAGAAACGGTGCACTGTGAAGAAAGGGGTTGCGCAGATGGAGTAGAGGAGAGAGAAGGAGCGGAGGGTGGATCAGTGTCCATTGATGGTTTTGTCTGCAATATATTCAGAGATTGCTTCAAGTGTTTCAGAATTCAGAGACGTCGTATGGGAGACAATATTGGAAATGGTAGGGGGAGGATGAGTAAAGATTGGAACTGTAATGGACTGTACCAAGGTAGGGGGGACAGAAGGGTGGAGGGAACTGGAGAAGCATGGAAGGGGACAGAAGAGGCAGAAACCTGGGAGGTGGCCGAAGAGGAAGAAACTTGGGAGGGAACAGGGGAGGAAGGTACAGTAGGAGGAGGAGGGTGAACCTCTACACTTGTAACAGAGCCAGTGAGAGGGGGAGAACCAGGTACAGAGACAGGGAAGGGAAAATGAGGAGGTGGAAGATGGGTAGGTGTTACCGGACCTTTTTTTGACTTTTGAGAAGTAGAGGAAAGATTGGGAGGAGGTGTCATACGAGATCTCGTTGCTACTGAGGCTTGTGAGAGAGAACACAAAGAAGCAAGATCAGACTGAGACGAAGTAGGGACGTCTGAGCCGAGTACAGCAAAAGAATTAGCTACAGGAGTGACTATGGGAGAGGTAACCACAGAGGTGGGTGCAGAAGATGGGATACCAGTAGTGGGGGGACGTTTTGAAACATGGGAAAAAGAAACACGAGGTAGTCTCCCTTGGAGGCGGAGATGAGAAACTGCCATGGCATAAGGGAGACCTTCTGCCTCTTTGAGGTAACGGATTTCCTGCTCGTTTAAGTAGACTTGACAACGGCGAGAGTACGAAGGGTGAGCCTCATGACAATTAAGACAAGAGGGAGGTCGATTGCAAGACGTATTAAAATGGTCATCGGCACCACAGATTGGGCATTCGGCAGTAGATCTGCAATATTTCGCTGGATGGCCAAATCGCCAGCAATTTCTACACTGTTGTGGTGTAGGGATCACCTTTCGAACTTGTAACCGATGTCCTGTTACATAAACTGAGGATGGGAGTTCACGGCTGTCAAAAGTTAAATGAGCCACATTGCTAGGGTATCGTCTCCGCCCGTGGGCAGGAAGAACGTAAGTGTCTACCTTGAGGATTGGGAGATCTTGGAGTTACATCTGTTCAAGAATATCAGTGCCACATGTCTGGAAATTTTGTTGAACTATGGTATGGGGCAGAATGATGGTACCACTACAAGAATTGAGGGAATGATGCTTTTCAATAGTTACAGGAACAGTATTGATATGGGAAAGACGAGAAAGCTCATGAGCCTGGGTAGCATTCTGTACGGTGATGATGCGCATACCGCTCATAAGAGCATGAAAAGAAATATCTTTACCAACATGGCGTAGGAGTGCCTTGCCAATACTGTGGTCAGAAAGATAGGCAGTAGAGGAAGTCGGTCGTAAAGTGAAGAATTTAGTCCATTGTGCAGCTGAAACTGAGCGTGGAGAGGTAGTGAAGGACATTCGATCTTTTCTGAGAAGAACGAGAAGGTGGAGAAGTATCATCAGCAGTAATTGTCGTTGCGTTTAGGCGTGGGACCAGAGTTGGTCCGACGTGGACTGGCCGGGGATTCAAAATTGCCGACCGTAGAGGGAGAGGCCGGAAGCATAGTCAGAGGACAGCAAAGGTAGATAAATCGAAGGAATCAGTCGAGGCCTCAGTACCTGAGCGGGTGAGGAAACGCACTGGCAAGAGGTACAGAGGCAGAGGAGTGTCCGAAGAGTGGTCCAAAGACGGGGCGAGGTCAGAACGGGGGTGCGGTATCAAAAGGGGCCCGGGGGTAGCGGGTTTAAAATGGACTAGGGCTGCCATGGTTAGGTTACTTTTTTCCCTTTTTGTTTTTAAGAAAAAAAAGAAAAAAGAAAAGAAAATAAAAATAAAAAAAGAATAAAAAAAGGGGGGACCGGGGGGGGAAATAGTTCCTAGGAGGAATGAAAGGGCCAGAAATCTCCCCTCCGCACCCCAAAAGGACCTCAGCACCGCAAGTAGCGCAGATGCAGCATAGAACCCGTGCCATACCCTACCCATCATGCCAGTAAACCGGCAATCTGGGATAGCAACCTCACATCTGCCGAGCTACCTCGGTGGACAAAAGAAAAGAGAGGGCGGCCGGAAATCCGCCACAAAGCATACCTCCTTCGGCCACCACCCCCGGAATCCGAAAGGTGGCTTCCAGAGATACACCCGTCGCCCGAGAGACACCCAAAGCCACCCTCCGGGATACCTGAGAGGGATCAGGACATCCCCAGGCAATCCAGATTCCACGGCAAACTACGCCACCGCCAAGAACCTCAATGGAATGGGATGGACCCCTGTACCCTTTCCCCTACCTAGGAACTAGCATGCCTGTAGAAGAAAAAAAAAAAAAAAAAAAGGAAGGGCAAAAGGGAGGGGTGGGGAGGAGGAGGAGGAAAGGAAAAAGGGGAGGATGGGGAGGATGGGATAGGGAATGGGGGATTGGGGGGTAATTAGGTTCGGTCTGAGGAAGTAGACCGACAGGTCTAATTCCTCAGACTAAGAGCCTCTTCACCACGCCAAGGAGCCCCCCTTGAAGAGGAGAGAGATAACAGAAAAATATTGACAAACTTAAAGTTGGAGTTAGTCATGATGGGAATCATTCCAAGTTGTTGATACATGGCGACCATGATTTGTTGCAACATATTACATGTTTAATGAATGCCTGTTACAATCATTGATATATTAGTAACAATTTACTAAAGGGTGACATAGATCCTCTACTTAAAACTCGACAAGTATCTCTGCACAGTCATCTAACTATATACCAGTTATGGCATTATCTTCTTTTTTTTTTTTTTTTATTATCACACCGGCCGATTCCCACCAAGGCAGGGTGGCCCGAAAAAGAAAAACTTTCACCATCATTCACTCCATCACTGTCTTGCCAGAAGGGTGCTTTACACTACAGTTTTTAAACTGCAACATTAACACCCCTCCTTCAGAGTGCAGGCACTGTACTTCCCATCTCCAGGACTCAAGTCCGGCCTGCCGGTTTCCCTGAATCCCTTCATAAATGTTACTTTGCTCACACTCCAACAGCACGTCAAGTATTAAAAACCATTTGTCTCCATTCACTCCTATCAAACACGCTCACGCATGCCTGCTGGAAGTCCAAGCCCCTCGCACACAAAACCTCCTTTACCCCCCTCCCTCCAACCCTTCCTAGGCCGACCCCTACCCCGCCTTCCTTCCACTACAGACTGATACACTCTTGAAGTCATTCTGTTTCGCTCCATTCTCTCTACATGTCCGAACCACCTCAACAACCCTTCCTCAGCCCTCTGGACAACAGTTTTGGTAATCCCGCACCTCCTCCTAACTTCCAAACTACGAATTCTCTGCATTATATTCACACCACACATTGCCTCAGACATGACATCTCCACTGCCTCCAGCCTTCTCCTCGCTGCAACATTCATCACCCACGCTTCACACCCATATAAGAGCGTTGGTAAAACTATACTCTCATACATTCCCCTCTTTGCCTCCAAGGACAAAGTTCTTTGTCTCCACAGACTCCTAAGTGCACCACTCACTCTTTTTCCCTCATCAATTCTATGGTTCACCTCATCTTTCATAGACCCATCCGCTGACACGTCCACTCCCAAATATCTGAATACATTCACCTCCTCCATACTCTCTCCCTCCAATCTGATATTCAATCTTTCATCACCTAATCTTTTGTTATCCTCATAACCTTACTCTTTCCTGTATTCACCTTTAATTTTCTTCTTCTTAACTGGATTTATTTCAACTTCGTTTGCCGGATATTTTTGTAGAAATATTTCATTTTGATTTTACACAAATAAGGTTAATAAAGAGTTAACAATTACTGATCCATACTTGGTGTTAGACAATATTAAATCTAACATGAAGAAGGGAGAATGACATATACTTCTTATATGGACCTGTCTAAAGCATTTGATAAAGTAGACCACTTTATTCCAGGCAATATGCTTATCAACACATCAACTAATACTGAATATTTCGTTGGACATTAAGACCAGGAAGCAAGAATTACAAGGGTTGGCAAAATTTTTTATATCATTAAAAAGTGTGAAGAACAAAGTGGAATCCTCTCACCAATTCTTTTTAAATTGTATTTTTATTAAGTATTTCTGAAGTATACCTGGAGAGGGTTTCGGGGGTCAACGCCCCCGCGGTCCTGTCCATAACCAGGCGTCGCAGTGTATCAGGGCCTGGTCAACCAGAATGTTACTGCCTACCAGACAGTACAAGTGGGACGCTACTGACACTTAGAGTAAATATCATTGAAAATGCAGATAATATTATTCTTATGGCTAATTCAAATAAAAATTAAAAAAAAAATCATTGTTTTGGTAAAGTATTGTAGACATTTAGGTCTACTCATATTGTTAGAAAATAAATAAGTTGAAATAAGGGTTTTATTTGTTTTACGCAAAATTTAAACTTCTAGAAATTTTAAAATATTTATTGTGATACACTTATGTTTTTATTTACAGCATATTACATGTCTGAATATCACTGCAACTATGTTAATATTTTTCAAGTTTTTTTTTTTTTTTTAAATGTTTTAAAATCAATGTTGGTAACTTATAACAAGTCATAATAATAAACATTTAATTAACATGTTTTACTGCTGCTTTCTTACCACCTAACTACTTTAAATCATTGGTCAATAAATATTCTGTATTCTTTCATCTTACAAACTTCTAAAATAAGGAAAACATTTTCATGCCTTTTCCAGCTTCTCATTAAAGCATATTGTATATTTTTTTATAAATAATTTAGATATGATAAAAGCTTGGCTATGTTGACTACAAAGTCTTGAGATTATAAAATGTATAGTTTTATAGGTGTCAGTTGAGTATTTTTTTTTTAACATTATGAAAGTTTATCAGAAGCAAAGTAGAGGTGGCCCCGGTTCACAGTGCTTCTGTGAAAATTATTATGTGAGCAAATAACATGCAGGAGGCTTACACAGCATCATCTGAATTATTACCTGCAAGTAATTTGGGTGAAGTAAATGGGACTTAGTCAGAGTAGGTTGCAGAACTGTTACTCCCTCGAATGCCCACTTCCTCACCACTCTCACGAAAGGTAGATCTGACATTAAATTATTAATTATAACATTAAAAGCAGCTACTTTGATAATTAAAGTTATGCAGACTGTATGTTATTATGGTTTACTTGCTGGGTACACAAAAAATATAACTATTAGTACAATATATATAAAACAATTTAATTACCGTAAATGGAACACACCACAACACCTGCTTAACACCTAGACCCTATACTGGCCAGACTGTGGAGAAATTTTCTCCAGGACCAGGGTATCATCCCTTTTCAGCCCCTTTCAGCCCTGAAGGGCCCAGCCCTCTCAGAAAGGGCAAGCATCTTGTTTACTGCTACAGCAAGTAATTGATCCCAGATGCAGTATGAGTATGTGACGTGGTCATGCGATCGTCGCTCATTGCAAGAGTCCAGTGTTGCAAAGTGTAGTTTGATAAAAGACAGTCCATCTCTTACCTTAGCAGGATAATTAAGAAGAATCCTGCTCCCACTTTATTACCATGGTAAAGATAGTGGACTTTGTTGTCTATGCTTAAGACAGCAAGAATCAAGCATTCTGCTTTGCTTCATGGAGGAAATTTGGCAAGGAAGCAAAAAGTATTAGGTCAGCTTTTCCTTTATGTTCTAGGAGCACTGGAGCGGTGTAGGACACTGTGAGGTCAGATTACTTTTGACTCTACTGAGAGTCACACTGACGCCAGGATAACCAACAAAGAACACTGATCCATGCATCAGTGTGAACAAAGTGTCTCACAAAGCACTATGAACACTTACAGAGAAGTGCGATCAGCTTCTTCAGTGATAAGATTGTGAACAATAAGGACAAACCTTGTGGAACACAGTGTACCAGTGTGCATATTGCTAGACTATTTAAGACGTGGACATCCAAGGACACTTCAGCTTCTATCAAGTCACTGATATCTGTCAAGGGTGTAAAGAACACCATAGCTCACACTACAAGAGCAAGGTGGGTTATGAATTTCTTGTAGTACAGGGGACTGCGCAGTTCTTGTGTCACAAGGAGTTAGTAATCAACCTATAGTTGGCAGTGAGGTGCAGACTTTTGAGTCCACACAAATATGTATGTCAGCCATCAGTGAATGAAATATGCTGACATAATTTATTATTAACATAATAAACGTTTACAGCCCATTGTGAAGTGGATGATACAGCTTCTCAAGACCTCATCTGCAGGGGCAGCTGTGTGGACGATGAGCTGTCTTATCAGCTAAGTACTCCCTATATTTAATCTTTAACCTTAGCTGGTAAACCATTTCTGAACAATTTGGTCCTTTGAACCAGATAAAGGCCACACTGTGGTCCATATATGTTGTACTACAGTGTACAAATAACTTATGAGCCAAGGTCTTTCGAAAAAAGCTGTAAAACTAGTGTTTTACATTATGACTCAGAATAAATGAGTCCCTCCAGACTCAATCACAGAGAATGGGCACCCACAAGAAAAAGGGAGCTGGGTGACTCACCCAACAAGAAAACAGGGGATGGCACCCGTCATCTACTGCTCCCAAGCTGGAGAAACACTGACGACAGCAGCAACCCAACTGATGTTCACTTTGTCTGAGTGTATATACACATAGTGTTTATAATGTTTATATTAAAGGAAACTATATAAAAAGTGTAAGAAATATACACATGTGATTTACAGTTATACAGTGACATTTATAGTGTATAGTGAATGAAGTGTATATCATCGTTATTTACGATTAATCATCATTGTCAGGCTGACACAGCAAACTCAAGCCATAAACACCAGAGGTCGTCCAGCCATATGTACTCTGTACCCTTCATGGTCATTGACCCTGAGGTTAAGCTTGGTATGTCAGTGGTGTCTGACTGATTATTGCTGACTTAAGCATAACAAAAACTCAGCTGTTTATAGCAGTACAGTGTTTTTTAAACACTCTAAGTGTGGTGCTAGAATTTTCAGTATACCATTAAAATGGCTTGTTTGAAAACTCAATTTCAGTCTTTACAGACTAAGATTACACAACTAAAAAATCTAATTTCTGTCTGGTCCGGATTAACTCAAGATACAAACATAGATTTTTGAGGATCTTGAGGTAAAAGTTTGAAGCTAACCTTCCTAAATCAACGTCTCGAAAATATAATTAATTCAGCTATTCAATTATGTAAAGAATCTCTTGAATTCAGATCCATCACTGGGATTAAATGATAAACTGTTTTAGATACTTTTGTAATCAAATTTTAAGGTGGACAGGAGTAAGGCTATCAGCCGCAAAACTCTGTCACAGAGACCTACTGTAATAGTGGTCAAATACCTGTTTACACTGTAACAACACAATGGTTTACCAAACAATAGTTTCATGCTGAAGACAACGAGACAAGATGAAAAATCCACAAATCCCGTGGATAACAAACTTCAAACTCAGTTAAAAAGAGTTACCTACTCCTAAAACCACAGATGGGAATCCCATTATAGGCCATTTATCAGGAGGTCATCAGACGTAAACAGGACTGTCACACAAAAAGTACTCAAAATGCGTACTTTGTGATGGTACACATTGGGCACAGTAGATTGTATTCAAATACACGATCAATCGCGAGGCACGTGAAATGTGTGTTCATCGAGCGCTACTGAAAAGGTGCATAAGTGTTTAGGTGAAACAAGGGAGGAAAAGCTACTGAAGAAGTGTTTTATAAATGATAAGCAAAACTGGAGCACCTCTGCATTTATACTCCCTAGCATTATGCCAATACTTTTGTGAACAACAAATGACTCCACAGAATAGGAAGTCAACAAGCAACAAACATTAAATGTGAGAGATAAGTTTAAAGCAATGCTCTACCGATAGCTCGAGTTTGAGAGTTATCTAATAAATACACAAACCAAGTGCTAACATTATTTGATCAAGGCTCACAAAGTCCTTCATCAGAAGAACAGTGTCTTGGCAGAAACTTGAATAAACAACCCTATGCCAAAGTCAATTAGATATAGCTGGTTTTTTTCCACAATTCCGTTAAACAGACAATGGATAGCAGAGATCACTGTTGGTCTAGGAAAACAGGAAAAAAGACAGTAGAAGCAGTGTAGTAGATGATTTGCCTAAGATGTGCAGATCAGGAGATTAAATGGAAACAGTTGAGCACTGAAGCAGCTAGGTCAGTTATCCTGTCCGACATGCGGTGGACATATTAGTCCAATTCATTTTATCATTGGAAAAGTGATTATTAACACTGTTTGTGAAAATATAGTAGTGTAAACATGAAGTTAACATGCTGAAAACAGCAGGAGGCCACATGATATGTGGTCCCATTCCCTCTCAAAGTGGGAAAGAAGCTGATATTGATTCAGTGGAAAATGTACTAGTTACGAGAATAACCGCTGATCATGTACCACAGCAAAAATTATCATTACTGGAAGAAATGAATGAACCAGTTGATAAGTTGTGGGATTTAGATGCGATAGGTATTGATGTAAATAAACCAAGCCCACAAGAGTCTCAGACTTATAACCAATATTTGGACACTGTCAAATATAAAGATGGACAGTATTGGGTTAGGTTACCATGGAAATTAAATCCACCACATCTGCCTAGCAATTATCGCATGGCTTTCGGACAATGAAAGCACAAATACATGAGCTCAGGAAGAATCCAGAGCTACTGACTGTCTATGATAATATCATACAAGAACAGTTGGACAATAAATTCATTGAGGAAATAGTCGAAGATAAGTTGAAGACAAAGCTCATTATCTCCCGCACCATGGAGTCAGAAAAGATTCTGAAACCACTCCACTACGTGTTGTATATAATTGCAGCGCACGTGCAAATAAAGATGTAGCAAGTCTTAATGACTGTCTGATGACCGGACCCTCACTAACTGAGAAGCTTGGAGACGTGCTTATGAAATTTCGCACAAACCCATATGCCTACACGGCTGATATTTCCAAAGCTTTCTTAAGAGTAGGACTACAAGAAATAGATAGAGATTATACTCGATTCTTGTGGCCTGAAAATCCACATGATCCTCAAAGTCCTGTGAAAACTTATCGTTTCAAATCAGTATTATTTGGTGCAACATCCTCTCCATTCTTACTAGAAGCTACTCTAAATACACATTTGAAGAAATTGAAAGTTCCCTTCAAAGAAATTTAAAGAAAGTTTCTATGTGGGACATCTGCAAGGTACTT
Organism: Cherax quadricarinatus; assembly: GCF_026875155.1. Taxonomy (NCBI): domain Eukaryota; kingdom Metazoa; phylum Arthropoda; class Malacostraca; order Decapoda; family Parastacidae; genus Cherax; species Cherax quadricarinatus. The sequence goes on from NC_069409.1 coordinate 4,636,969, forward strand.
GTGAATAAAGAGGAGATTTGAAAATCCTTATACAGAGAAGCTAAAAGGAGATGAAAGAAAGCAAATATGCCTCTAAGGATGTGAATTACCCAAATTCAAAGCAATTAAGGAAAATATCAAAGAAGATTTCCCTGAAACTGAAATTTCCTGATTGCAACAATAGCTGGGACTTAATTGGAACACACAGGAAGATACTTTGAGTCTCAAAAAAGATAAATAATAAATCATGCAGTACATCACTAAAACGTAGTTTACCGTCAGAGGTATCACAATGTTTTGATCCTCTAGGGACTGTCTCACAATTACCATAAGGTAAAAATACTTATGCAAAATGCATGGAAGCTCCAAAATGGATGGGATGAGAACTTGCCTCTGAAAATGAGTCAAGCATGGGATGAAATATCCAAGGGTTTTAAAACAACTTCATATCAAATTAAATTTCCCAGACAAATAGGCCAAGAGGGAAACAAGTACACATTACATGTGTTCTTGTGATTGCGTCAACCAGAGGTTATGGGCGCTGTAGCTTACATGAGTAATGATGAAGGCAAGTTCACACTAATTGCTTTCAAAAGGCCCCTGGGTAGCACCCTTGAAGGTCAGAAACCAGTACCCACAATTGGAAACTGACAGCACTCTCTGTAGGTACACAAATTAGCTGTCTATCTCAACAAAGTATTGATATCTCACTATGAAAAAAACGTGATCTGGAGTGATAATGAAGCAGTTCTCCAGTGGTTAAGAAATAATAAGAGTAAGTTGGTTTTGTACAGAACAGACCAGTAGCTGATATAAAAGAGATTGCTGAGAGATTATCTTTTCTCCACGTCTCTACCCAAGAGAACATCCAGCCGACATGTCACGTGATGTCCACCTCAGAAATTTTTGGATAATAACCGCTCAAGGAAGTTCCTTGATGGTTGGGAGGGGGTCTTGATTTTAGGGAATTGGATCTGTGCTCCGTTCCCCGAATTAAAGCCTGCATGCCTTCCACATCCCCCCCCCCCAGGCGCTGTATAATCTTCTGGGTTTAGCGCATTCCCCCCTTGATTTATAATAATAATGTGGAGAATAAATTATGGCTCCACGGATCGAATGGCTCAATAATGAAAATATACTGGCCTCAGCAAAAAGCTACATTATGCCAGAAGAGAAACAGTCTGCTTGAAACACAGAAATAGTTGTGTAAAAACTGCGACGCATGAGCTTTTAAATCTATGCCAAATATTCAATTTAAACAGCAACTAATAGAGCCCCTATGGAACATGGAGGAATACACTAGACCTCATCTTCACTAACAATGATGATCTGATAAGAAAATGTCACCATATCAAAAAACAATTAATACTCAGATCACAACATAATTGAGGCTTCAGAAATGTATGCGTGGAGCCCAGACCCGACATAATGAGACTAATCACGAGGGAGCATTCACAAATTCAACTTCAATAACAAAAACATAAAGTGGGACCAAGTAAACCAAGTCTAACCGATATAAGCTGGGGAAGTATACTACGCAACACAGACCCCAACTTATGCTAGATAGATTAACTTGGTGGAACTCGATGTATGCCAAGCTTATTCCTCTAAGAAAAAGAGGAGTAGGAGTAACATCAAAGAGACCAGGGCGCTCCCTTTTACAGGCGATCGGAAAAGAAATAACAGAGCGGCCCTAAAAAGAGGTCGATATATCTGAAATGCGTAGGAGACATGAGTCAGAGAAAGCAACCATCAAACTTAAGCTAAAAGGAATCTTATAGGAGTCAGGAATCGTGGAGAAGAACTAAAAGCCATAAAATGAAATCGAAAGGAACCAAAGTATTTCTTCTCCTTTTATGCCAAATCAAAGTCCGAGAACAACGTCAGTATTGGGTCCCTACTTAAACAAGATGGGTCCTTCACAGATGACAGCCAAGGAAATGAGTGAGCTACTTAAGTCCCAAATATGACTCAGTTTTTAGCAAGCCGCTAACCAGGACTGAGAGTCGAAGATTCAAAATGAATTTTTTTTATGAGAGGAGCCACAAAAAATTTGTTAACTCCAAGCCTATCCGATGTTCATCCTGACGCAAATGACTTCGAACAGGCGATAATTGACATTGCATGCACGCTGCCCCAGGGACAGACTATGAAACTCATCTCCATATGGAGAGGGAGCATGGACATTGGGGGGTCGTTCCCACAGTTTACTAAAACAACAGGACATAGCCCCACTCCAACCAAAGGGGGCAGTAAGAGAACAGCCAAAGACTTACAGAAACCAATAGCACTAACATCCCATATCATAAAAATCTTTGAAAAGGGTCTAGAGCAAGTAATCACACCCAATCTAAAAAACCATCCAGTTACACAACCCAGGGCAACATGGGGGTTAAGAACAGGACGTCTGTCTGTCTCATACTATTTGGATCACTACGACAAGGTCATAAATGCACTAGAAGGACCAAAAGAATGCAGATGTAACCTATACAGACTTTGCAAAAGCCTTCGACAAGTGTGACCATGCGTTATGAGCACAAATGGCGTGCCTAAAGGATAACAGGAAATGTCTTTCGATGGATCTATAATTTCCTCACTAACAGAACACAGAGAGTAGTCGTTCAACGAGTAAAGTCCGAGAGCAGCTACGGTTTGAAAAGCTCTGTTTCCACAGGCACAGTACTCGCTCCCATCTGTTCCTCATCCTTCATACCGACATAGACAAGGATGTCAGCCCAGCACGTGTCTTCTTTTGCAGGATGACACCGAATTCTGCATGACAGTGTTCTATCATTGCTGACACTGCAAGGCTCCAGGCGGACCATCAACAAATCTTGTCAGTGGGCTGCAGAAAACAATATGAAGTTCAACGTTGAGAGAATTCAATTACTCGATATGGTAAAAACGAGGATATTAAATTTCATCAGAGTACAAAAAACAATGTCTGGCCCACAAAATAGAGCGAAACACCAAACGTCAAAGGGACTGGGAGGTGATTCATGTCGGAGGATCTCACTTCAAGGACCATAAATTATATCAATGCCGTCTGCTAGAATAATGACCAGGATGGATAATTGAGAAGACCTTCAAAAAATAGGGAGGCCAAGCCCATGAAGACACTCTTTCAGGTCCACTTGTTCTATTATTCCGGAATAATATTGCTGCCACTAACCAGCACCTTTCAAGCTGGGACCTAGAAAATGTATAGAGAACCTTCACTCTGGCGCGCATAACAAGAGATAAAACACCTCAATTACTTGGGAGCGCTTGAGATTCCTAAAACTGTATTCCCTGGAACGCAGGAGGGAGTGATGATTATATACACCTGGAAAATCCTAGAGGACCTGTACCGAACTTGCGCACGGAAATCACTCACTACGAAAGCAGAAGACTTGGACAGACGATGCAACATCCTCGCTAATGAAAAGCAGGGTGTCACTAGCACGTTAAGAGACCATACAATAAGTGTCAGGGGCACCGAGACTGTTCAATGCCTCCAGCATCACATTTAAAAAAGGGGGATTACCAAAAGACCCTGACAGTCTTCAAGCTGGCTACTGGACAAGACCTAAGTCGGTTCCTGGACCAGCCGGGCTGTGGTCGAGTACGTTTTTTTTTTGGTTTTTTTATGCGTGCAGCCAGCGGCAGGCACACAGCCTGGTTGATCAGGCTCTGATCACCAGGAGCGCCTGGTCACAGACCGGGTGCCGCCCGGGGGCGTTGACCCCGGAACCTTTCTCCAGGTATACTCCAGTAAACAACACAGAAATAGTCATTGATGGATCTAAATATCATCTTTGGGTAAACTCGCTTTTAAGAGTTACAGCTCTTGTCTTTAAAATTAATTAAAGGAATAAAACTGGATTATAGATTGTCTTGAAACCCATTAAATATGGGTGTGAACTAATACAGAAAAGACGTTTTCTCTACAGAATATAAATTTCTGGAAAACACAAGATAACATACCCCAAAGAAACCTGTCATGAGTAATTCTTTTGGGACTTTATTCGACTCAGATAAAGATTGTAAGATGTTCGAGGAAGAATTCATAATTCTTCACTACCTGAAGAAGCATACATCCAATATTGATCCCAAGAATCATTGGCTAACAAAACTGATTGTGCAAAAAACGCCCACAGTAATCGTGTTACATGGGTGGGTAGCTGACACACTTTGTCATGTAGATACGACAATCTATGGATACCTCAAGGGTCGACAAGTGTGGAAAAAAACAAATAAGGGACTGTATTCTTGTGTCACTACGATTTGCGTGTTATGTCAAGTATCCAGGTTCCACCTCATATCCTTCTGAAAGAGTTTGTATGTCCCATCCATTTGAGGTGGACGGTGTAGATTCACCTGGACCAATAAATTTTAACAAAAAACAGTTGACAAAGTTTCCATCAAGGTGTACATCTGTTGTTCACTTGTGCTTTCAACTAGAGCTGTACATCTAGAAGTAGCCACTGACATGTCTGCTGAAACCTTTATCAAATTATTCAGAAGGTTTGCAGCCAGAAGGGCAAGCCCAGATGAGGATTTCAGCTAATGCACACGAACTTTGTTGCTGGTGACTGACTTATACATAAGCAAAGATCTTTGATCAAACCAGAAGTTACAACAGATTGCTGAATCAACGCAGTTGTCGTTGGAGTACATTTTTACCTAAAATTTCCATTGCACGGCGGATTTTATGAAGGAATGATCGGCATTGTTAAACGTTGCTTTAAGGAACGGCTCTTCATCGTCAGAGAATAGACTTAGAAGAATCCGTACAGTTGTGACTGAAATAGAAAAATAGAGTCAACAAACAGACCTCTAACTTATGTTACCGAGTGATCTGGACAATTTAGAAGTGTTAAGTCCATCTCATTTACTCAAGGCAGAAGGCTCGAACCTGTTCCTCCCATGATTGATAAAGAAATCATAGAGATCCTACCTTATTTCGACCTGAGAAACTCAAACGTAAATCTAACTCATTAATAAAGTAGATTGAAACATTAGGAGAAAATTGGACGAGAAGACTATCTCAACCTCATTGAGAGAACACTTTCTATGGAGCTGGTGTTCCTGAAAATTAATAAGCCTTAAGATCGGGTGACATAGTGATTATTGACAATGATGGTCCGAGGTCCCAATGGCCACTTGGCAAAAATTGTGACCATTATATCCTGATGCAAATGGATTAATCAGGACAGTTGATGTTTTAAGCAAGGTGTAGTGAATTAGGGACAATAAATAAACTAGTACCGTTAGAATTTCACAGTGTTCAAAACATAATTAGTGATTCTCAGAAAACCACACAGACTAAAGCTCGTTCAGAAAAGACAAGCAGTGGTGGCGAGTGTAGAAAATTAAATTAATGTTAAGTGATGAATAGTTTCACCTTGATGCGAACCTCTGCCGCCCCCAGTGTGGAGAAATTTTTCCTCCAGGAGGGGGGGTAACAGCCCCTTCTGCCCCTTCAGCCCCCTTCTGCCCCTTGAGCCCTTTAGCCCCTTCAAGCCCTTTCCAGCCCTGAGGGGCCAGCCCTCTTCAGAAGAGGGCAATATCCTAGTTTACTTGCTACAGCGAGTATTGATCCCAGATGCAGTACGAGTATGCGCGTGGTCAGCGACCGCTGCTACCTAGCACGTCCAGTGTTGCAGGTGTGTATTTTTATAAGGGACAGTATATCTCTTACCTTAGCAGGACAGGAAAATCTGCTCCCACTTATTTAAAAACCCATAGTAATAGTTAGTGGACATTGTTGTCTCTGCTTAGACAGCAAGATCAAACATTTGCTGTGCTCATCGAGGGAGGAAGTGGCAAGGAAGCAAAGAGTACTAGGTCAGCTTTTCCTTTGTGACTGGGGGCAGTGACGGCGTGGTGTGGGTGCTTGTGGCGTCTTCAGATTACTTTTGACTCTACTGAGAGTGACACTGATGCCAGGATAACCAAACAAAGAACGGTTTGTGAGTTAGTGGAACTCAAAGTGTCTCACAAAACCACAGTGATATTGTGTGAACAACTATTGATGAACAGTGTAACAACGAGTCTGTTTGCGATCCACTCTAGAGTGTAGTGCGCCATTATTCAAAGAACACTAATTTTCAATTCAATCAATGGAATACCGGGCATAATTACGGATCGATACATATACCAAGTGGTAAGTGTTCTAATCATGTGCTACGATGACTGTGCAGTTGTGTATAAAATTGTGGAGTTAGTCACTTATAAACCCCGGTGATATGCGGACTTTGAGTCCACACACATAGTTTGTCAGCAATCAGTGAATGACAATATGCTGATATAACACCCCCTAGGGCCGTAATTTATATCTTACAAATTTAACTCATTTACAGCCGTGATGAGATGACTTTTCGACGTCCCAAGACCTCGGTCTTGCAGGGGAGGCTGTGCAGGGGATGAGCTTGTCTTTCTTACCCCCCCCCCCCCCCCCGTTAAGTTTTCCCTATATTTAAACTTAGTCCGGTAATAGCCATTTTCCAACAATTCCTCGGATTCATGTTTTCTCGAAATCAAAGACTCATCTCCTCGGATCAAGTTTTTGGATTTTCCCCTCTGGGTGTAAGCATTCAAAAATGGATCTCCACTTCCACCCCAAGTATTTCTCCGCCATCTCCTTGGATCCAAGTATTTCTCCCTCTATCTCCTGGATCAAGTTTTTTGAAGGTTCTCTTCCCCACTTTCACCCCCCCATCCCAATATCTCCTCCTCCATTCTCCTTGGATTCAAGTTTTTTCTCGATACAAATAATACAAAGACTCCATCTCCTTGGATTTAAGTTTTTGGATTTACCCTCTGGGGGTAAGCATTCAATGAACTCCTCCTATGAGACATGGTACTTTTCTTTTAATTCAGTGTATAAACAAGTGTGACGTCACCCCACCTGTGTTTACTCGGCGGTCAGTGACGTCAGGTGATGACCTCACACATACAGGCTGAATCTTGTCGACTTCCCCCTATGTCAGTGACATCACGTGTGACCACACACAGACCAACAGGCTGAATCTTGTCGACCGAACATTAACTTAAAAGGCAGGATAACACTAATACACAATATTTTCATTTATTTATTATACAACCAATACATTTCATATACATCCAACAAAAAAAAATAATTGAAAAAAAAGTACAAATCACTGACTAAAATCAACATATTTTTCTCTTGAAAAAATTCTATGCATTTTTGTTCTGGATCTTCTTCGTCGTCACCATCTCAGTATTACACATTTCATATACAACATAGGGAAAACATTACACATTTTCACTCTTAACCCAGGATAACCCAAATAATTCCACATTTTTTCGTTAATACCCACAACAATTCACAATTTCTTTACAAAATACAACACAAGTCTAGATAATTTTCTCGTTTTAACTATTTCATCAGAAAATGTCACCACAACACTCACAACTTATAACCACTTTTCGATAAATTCACTAGTCCCAATTTTACATATTACGAAGTTAATATGCACACACACACACACACACACACACACACACACACTTTTCACAATATCTCTTAAGAAATATTCTCTCTTCGAGAACCTTTATCATCTCACTACAGAACAACCCCCAGATTACTTCGAACACTCTCATAAATCATTTGAAAACTCACAAAAGCACCTTTGAACATTTCCAAACAACACCGAAACACTTCCAAAATATTTTGAATACTCCCAAATAAGATTTGACATCTCTAATTTATCTGCACTTACACATTTCATTAAATTACAACTCATCCCCCCAAACTCCTCCCTCAGTCTCCAGACTTCACAACATTATCACAAAAACTAACTCAAACACTTTACTTTGAACAACAAAAAACAACATCAATTACCTTTGAATACTCCAGAATCATTCGAACACCCCTAATTACCACTGAATACTCCCAGAACACCTTCATAAGTAAGTACTCATGCACATCATTTGAACACCTTCAAAAACACCTTTGAATAACCTCAAAACACCATTTGAGTACTCCCAAATACACCACTGAATACTAAAACACCACTGAATACACTCAAAACACCACCAAAATCACCATAAACTAAGATCAACATCACAGACTAACACCCATTTTCACACAAATCCCCTCAAATCACTATAACCTAGACGATTACTAATTTCTATGAGTACACTCCTCCAACTAAGATATAACATGAGCGCAAAAAAACATGAACACAAACCAAGCACACACGAACACTTACAACAGAATCATCTCTTTTTCGGTATATCTAGTTCGACAACAACACCCACAACCCACAACACCCACAACCCACATCACCCACACCCCACATTTTTTTCTCGTTTTAACTAATTTCATCAGAAAAAGTCACAACAACAAACAACTTATAACCACTTTTCAGCATCTCTAGTTCAACAACACCCACAACCCACAACACTCACAACCCACAACACCCACAACCCACATCACCCACAACAACAACCCACTTATAACATCTTTTTTTTTGTATCTCTAGTTCGACAACAATACCCAAAACCCACAACACCCACAACCCACAACACCCACAACCCACATCACCCACAACTGTCATTTTGTCATGTGGGTTTTCGAAACGTGGAAGGGGTAAGAATACTCAAGTAGGCTGGTAGTACGTATAATATGTAACGGGAAGTATGGGAAGGCACCAACAGCCGACCTGCCTCTCTCTGCTCCCTATCTGGACTGACTCATAGTGCCTACGGGTGAGGGTGATTGAAATCCTGCTATGGTCAGCAGCAATATGAATACAGTCAGTGATTCACGCAGAGACGGTTGGTAGTGAGTCATCTACTGGTACACTGGTTACTGGTAACTGGTTACTAGGAACTGGTACTACTACTGAGAGCTCGGTGATGCTAACGTATGTCGTCCCGACATTCAACTAATACAAACTAGAGACGGCAGGTGTACGGCTTGGGCTGATTCTATACAATGTCAAAGTACACAACAATTGAACATTATAACATACATAAGTAGAATATTGGAATGGAAGCTTACATAATTGAAACTGTAATAAAACTGTAATGCAATACAAGGTATAATATAGCACAACTCATCGAATGAAACTCAACATTGGGATTACACTATAGAAGTGATAAAAAAAAAATTTGATCAATCGATCTGTATTCATGTGATCTACGGATTCTGATGAAGGAATATATACAATGAAAGAAGTGTTTAACAGAAAGGCAGATTCGTTGCACTCAAATCTAGACTGTTAATTCTCAGAATTCGGAGAGAACGTGAACACAAAAAATTTTTTTTGAATACTGATAAGTTGATACTGTAATTATTCATCTATACAGGTTATTTACATTTAACCCCAACTCTGCTAGGGTGAGATTGATATATGCAGAATGGGTGTCATCTCTGGGAGGATCAAACTCTGTTGCACTGGCTAACTCATGCTGTATTTGAGGCAAATCTGAATTGGTAGTTACAAATGATACTTGAGGATTTCTCAATACCTGTCGTGTACGTAGGGAATAACGACATTCAGGTTGATCGTCTGACTGAGTATCAGAGGTAGAGAGTACAGAATCAGGAGGATTGTCAGAGTCTGTAACATTAGTCTGGGTTGGAACATCATTATCATCACATACTAACTTCATATGATCTAAATGCGATTTTTTATACTGACCAGTACTAATTTCTCTAACCTTATACTTATTACCAGTGATATGTTCAACTACTCGATAAGGACCAACAAACTTTTGATCAAGCTTAGGCATTGCAGACGTTTTGTTAAAGTTAGTCACAGCATAGCTCTCGAACCTACTTTGATTTTGGATGGCTTTGCTCGAGTGTTTGCGACTCTTGTAAATTCTGCTGTTGATTTATGAAAATGTTTACACGGATTCTTCTAAAAACACTTTGAGCTAAGCTGGTACGAGTTGCTATGAAATCATCAGGGTTGTAATTTGGTTTCGGATTAGAATATAGCAACTCATAAGGCAAACGTTTATCTACACCGTACAATGCATAATGTGGAGTGTCACCTATAGAAACATTGTAAGCAGAATTTATAGCACACTGCACATCAGATATAACTTCATCCCAAGTTTCACTGTTGGGATTGATAGTGGCTCTCAGACACAAGTACTTTCTTATTGGTACGTTCTGCTAACCCATTGCTGGCAGGATGATGAGGAACAATGGTGGATTTAGAGATCTTGTACAAGGTACACAAATTTTCAAGAATCTCATTACAGAATTCACCTCCATTATCTGTTACTAGGGACTTAGGGGTGGTATGCCTGCAGATAATGCGTTCTTTAAACGCTTTAGCTACTGTCTCGGCAGTCTTATCTGCAATAGGAACTAATTCACAATATCTGGTGAAATGATCTACCATAACACACAGATGTTTGTTGCCCTGGAGGGAACATTGGAAATTAGTTAACAAATCTAACGCAACTCTTTCCCAAGGTTCGCTAGTGGTTGGATACACTTGGATTGGATTAGGACCATTAGCATTACCTTTATGTTGCATGTAGACACTACATTTCTTAACATACTCAGAAATATCAGTTGCCATACGAGGCCAAAAGTATTTCAATCTGGCTTGTAAGGATTTAATTCGAATGTCGTACTCTGCGGCAGTATGGCAGATCTCGGATCCAAGCTGGTAACCCCAAAATGGTACGATCAAGTCATCAATTTGGGCATGCCATCGATAAGGGTCGAGCACAATGTGTAAGTCTCGCATGGAAGCAAATCCCAGTAGAAGGTCACCAGGGAAAGTAATCTGGTCGACAACAAGGAAGAAAGCAGTGAAGGCACTACCTTGGATAGAAAAAGTTAGGGAAGTCCGACCGCGGACACGCAGGTGAGAACCAGCTACTCCACTAAGGGAGGACACATGAGTCGGTTCTACGAGAAGGACATGTCGTAACTGCTTATCTCTAAACAAACTAGACCTGATAATATTGACTTGCGCACCAGAGTCCATGAACAAATGAACGGGCGCATTATGAACAGATGCTTGCACTATATGGCCTATGGTTGCATTGGAAGTTATGTGCAAACAAAAGGGTGGATTGTCATCAGCAAAGATTTGTTCCACTTCATCCCCAAAATCATCTACATCAGAGACATGTGAAGCAACATCATCAGCAGGATTGTCATTCTCAAGATTGCTTAAGGCTTCAAAGGAATTGTGAATGGGGATGGTGTACTCATTATCACCTACTGTCACCATGGGACGGTTTGACTGGGGCGCTCGAATTCCCCCAAATTGGAAGAATGAGCCTGGTTCTGGTTATTTTGAGAACCACGATGTCTATTTCCTCTACGGGTTCTGCGGTTGGAACGGCCACGGAAAGACCTAGAGTACTGAAGGTTGTAGAGAGCATTGCACTCAGATGTGTCATGTCCATGTATTCTATGATAAGTACAGTAGGGAAGATCTGACTGGTACTCATCATCAGTACGACGCCTCTTAGGGTAACTATCAGGACAATTAATTGCAATATGGCCACGGAAACCACAGTTGTAACAAGTCCGCTGACTATGGTTACTGAATGTACTGTGAATACTACGAGGTTTATAATGACTCTGTACACTGGTCCTTGGTGATCGCTGAGATGGTTGACGACCACGATTTGTCGCTGTGGCGCAAACAAGAGGTGGTGCAGACTGAGGCATAGGTGTGAAATTACTTTTGATACATGGGAAAGTATACCCTGGGGGCACAAGGAACGTACATGATTTAGGGCTGTAAGTGGTTCCATCGTCACAGTTGGAGGATTAGCCTCATAAGCACACACGGAAGCAGGCGGCATTAGTTCTTTGATTGCTCCAAAAGCTGCTATTTTAGCAAACGATGCTGTGGATGGTTTATTCTCGTCAGGGACAAAAGCTGAGGACTGGACAGCATTGATAAATGATGATAAAAGTTTGTCTAATCTAACAGCAAATGCACTCAACGATTCATTAGTCATCGGTGTACCATTCACAAGTTCCCGAAGAACGACATATGGATCAGCTGTTTTTACTGGTACAAGGAAAGAACGAATCAGTTCCTCATATTGTGACCATTTGTAAGATTCCTGAAGTCTCGCATATCAAGGAGATCAACAACGTGAACAGCAGCAGGGGACCGATGAAGAGCTTCTTTCGCAAGTCTGATAAGACTTTCCTCAGAAGGAGGACCTTCAACTAGAGCATTAACACGAGAACGAATGGCAGTAAACCATGCTTCAAGACTATGTACATGGCCATTGAATAAAGGTAACGCATCAAGGGAATCACGAGTAAAACTATAGTATCTCAGTGTCTGGGTCGGTCTGTCAGTCCATAAGGAACTGTGAGGACTGATGACAGGAGTAGCAGTAGCCTGAGGGAATGGTGAAAATCACTCTTAGCAGCATCCAACTGGCCATATATGAGACAATACTTCAGAGGAACTTGCGTGGCTTACTTCTCTCTCTCAGCTGGGTTAGAAGTTGGGTTGGCTGACTGGCTTAACCCACGAGAATGGTTGACTGGAAGACGTGTAACGATGCACAAAGCATGAAGGAGCAGGTGGATGACAGGAGACAGGCTGGATGGTAGGCTGAGGTAGGCTGACTAACATTCACTTCCCCAGTCTGGCTACTGACTGGCTTAATTGCAAAATCCGGGTCAACCCCTCGGAGATTGAAGCAATTAGCACACGAACTAAGCCAGGAAGCTTGAAAAACGGCTGCAACAGGCTTGCAGGCTGGAGTACAGGGTGGAGAAGAGTGAGGGTAGCGGCTGGAGGTGGCACGGTTCACCTTTGACCTGCCGGCTCCCCACAGTCTTCTAACGTCTTGAAATACCCATAAATCCACGCCCACACTGCTGTCACCATTTGTCATGTGGGTTTTCGAAACGTGGAAGGAGTAAGAATACTCACGATGGCTGGTAGTACGTATAATATATAACGGGAAGTATGGGAAGGCACCAACAGCCGACCTGCCTCTCTCTGCTCCCTATCTGGACTGACTCATAGTGCCTACGGGTGAGGGTGATTGAAATCCTGCTATGGTCAGCAGCAATATGAATACAGTCAGTGATTCACGCAGAGCGCAGAGACGGTTGGTAGTGAGTCATCTACTGGTACACTGGTTACTGGTAACTGGTTACTAGGAACTGGTACTACTACTGAGACAACAACAACAACCCACTTATAACATCTTTTCGGTATCTCTAGTTCTACAACAATACCCACAACAACCACAACCCACAACACCCCGCAACCCACAACACCCACAACAACAACCCACTTATAACATCTTTTTCGATATCTCTAGTTCGACAACAATACCCACAACCCTCATCTCTTACCAATTTATTCACAATTTTTCCTCTTTCGATACAAATTTTTCCCCTTCTTTTTATTGAATCTTAAAATGTAATGCACATTCCTCCCTATATTACTAAAATTCTAATAAAATCCTCTCCATACCCATCTCTTTGTATCCACATAAATTAATATTATACTCACAACAACTAATCATCTCACTACCCAACTACCTCGACATGTTTCTACACACTCCAATCTTTTCCAGTGTATCATAACTTTTCACTTCTATAATTTCTTTTATAATATTCACACATTACCTTTATTTTCAGTAAAATCCCAACATATTTCATTAAATTTTTAATACAACCCTCCCCATACCCCTCTCCATCTCACCCACATTTCTTCACACCCACTCACCCATCTTCCAACACACCTCCTCAGAACAAACACAAAAATCACATTTCACATCCATAAATGCATCTCATCACACACAGCATATCTGCTCCCTCTTGATCATTTCCTGTGAGTTCCCCATCTTCTTTCCTCAGCCTTATCAACTGTGGAAAATTAAATTTACTTGGATGAATCTCATTAGATAAATACCAGTAATTTTTTAAAAGTAACAAAGATAATTATTCTTTATCAAGGTTACAGATACAAGTAGGAATTTTAGGACGCCTAGGTCGCAAAAAATGTCCTCCTTCGATACCTACTACTGTCATATCCACAAGTCACTCTGGACCTATATTAATTTCAAATGAAATATACATCACCAGAAATTCTGGTAAAACATTAATATAAATATGTGGACTGTATATTAAAATTAATAAATGATTACATATACACATTTATGTAACAGAAGGAGAATTTATAATCATAACACTCACCAATTTGTCTGGAGATTACTTGGTGTATCATACACAAACCCCCTGCCTAAAATTATGAAGAAAATACTGGCCAGAATTCCAACATAAATATAGACATCACTTAGATGGGGTTTCTGGACTGTCCTGTCCACTCGCCTAATGCTCATGTTATGCAGGACTGCAAATCCAACAATTTCGGCTCCTATTTGAGAGGTTTTAAACTCAATATAACCACTAGAGGAACGAGAATTCCTTCCGATTTTCCCTAACGTTTGTCTCGGTCAATTCAAAACAATGGCAACTCCCCCCCCTCCCAGCGACACTCACCCATTTCGTTGCTTCTTTATTTACAAATTAATTTTTATTATCTACAATATTCCATCAATTTACATACAAAATACACTGTATTTTTGGAAAATATACAAAACTTTCTACATCAACTGGTCTTTGTGTCTTGTGTGTAGTCTTGTTGCTGATTACTAATTTAATATTAGTCACCAGGAATGTTTCTGCCACGTTATGCTTAACTTTATTATTGTTATAATCAAACCTAAACGCTAAATCCACAAGGATCATACAGCGTAAGTGTAATAATAATAATACTATAATATACATCTTTTATTTACTACAAGTACATGTACATGTACAATGACATACTGCTATATAGAAAGCCCCTTGTTATGCTCGGCATGTCGGGCAAATTAGGTCAGTGTCACGGGATGCGACCCACACCAGTCGACTAGCACCCAAGTACCCATTTTACTGATGGGGAACATAGACAACAGGTGGAAAGAAACACGCCCAATGTTTCTACTCTGACTGGGAATCGAACCCAGGCCACCAGAGCCCCAGAATAATCTTGTTTATATTACGAGTGGACTCTCGTCTGCCAATTTTTTTTTTATATTTTATTTAAAAACATATAAATTACAAGGAGGTATAAAAAGTAAATAATACCACAATACAGAATATGAACAAGATTACGAATATTCGCATCTCAAGTGCAGAAAAAAGTTTTTTAAACCTCATACAAAAAAAGAGTGCGTAACAACCACGCAAAATACATACATACCATTCACTGACTCACATACAAATTAATGAAATAGCTGGCACATACACAAAAACCTATCTATAAATGCATCCACATCATTCACACAATGATCACAGCAATGATCAAACATTAATTTACGTAACTGTCTTAATCTCTTCAGTTACATAACAATAGGTATTACATAACAATGGTGATATAGGAAAGTCACAAAGACATACAAAATAACTACAATGCCAAAAGTATAAACTTAGTCTCAAAAACAAAACACATGTAAACTTCTACACATAGAAAATGCAATTCCAATCGATAAAATCAATAACACAGCTGCAACTAGGACATTCAAGCTCTATACAGCTTTACCAAATATATTATACGGACATAACATAGTGCTATTGACAACAGTACAATACAACATAAAATATAAACATGACATAAGTAACACATAACGATCGTGCCGAGCGCACTCCTAACCACGAAAACTTATAAATAACACACAACGGTTGCCGAACTTTATTTACACCATCTAACGTATATTAAACTCTTAACTCTCATAACAAAACTGAGAATTTCAGATCACCAGTGACAAACAATAATGCACAGACATTAATACAAACATATCACAACATATCTCTGGACACCATGTAGAATCACAGCGTCAACACTATGCAGTGCAAAGCACCTAGAAAACAAGTTGAAGCAAATACATACAATTATTAGAATAAACTCACCTCAATACCCTTTTCACTCACAATTCCACACACACACACAATCAACCTCTGCGACACACACAACCCCCCCAAGGGAAGACCAGCCCGTTCATGCCCCAGACCATTTATAAAGACCATAAATCCCTAAAAAGAAAATCTCTATAGCCCTACGATAAATCCCTCTCCCACCTCCCCCCATATATTTCCCTGTTGCTATGCTTTATTCAATAAAAAGATGCCGCTATGGCCATCCTATGTTCTTCCTCCCCTTTGTCTCTCATTGCCCATGATATAAAAATGAAATCAACCACTAAGCCATTGCCCTTTGAACCTTTACCCCTACCCCACCTACATCTAAACTGAGCACTCTCAAAATCGACAACCCATTCTCCCACACATACCAGATCACTTTCCCTAACCATTTCCTCACAACCCCTAGGCTTTCGCAGAAATAAACTACATGAAAAGCCGAGTCATATACCCCACAAACCTGACACTCCCCACCCTCTCTTACTCGCCTATTACGTAATACAACCCCAGATGACAATATTTCTTGAAGAAACCTATACATTACCTCCCTCACAAGCGGCTGGATGCGTAACCCTTTTAATCGACCCCAGATATCTTCCCATGCGTACATCGGGTGCACTCCTTCCATTGCCACCGCCACCCTAGGCCATAACTTCCTCTCCATGGACCCTACCCGCATGTTACTCGGATCTCTGACCATCATTAATAGACGCAACAACTCCTCACCATCTCTCAAATCCCATCCCCTCCACTATCTTCGAATATCTTCCTGCAGCTTCTTCAACCCTCCACTCCCCTCCCCACGAACCCTTAGAAACCCATGTTTCACATATACACATTTCAACCTTCTTACCAAGTGAATTAACTCCAGCCCTCCCAAGGCTACCGGAAGTGTTACCACCTCCCTTCTCAACCAATCGCATCCCGAACCCCAGATAAAATGGAAAACTCTGCTCAACAATCTCCAGACATTCCCATACACCAAATGGTACAAAGCTGCCACATGCCATATTTTGCTATACAAAAGCACATTGACCACAATGATCCTCTGGTGTAGTGTAAGATGTGTCGGCCACAACCCTGTCAATCTTCCCAGTACTCTACCACACTTTTGAATTAACCTCCCTCGCCATCTGAACATTACCCATATAGACAACTCCACAAATTTTCAACCGGTCCACGACACATCACCTCATCCCCCCACCCCCGCCCTCCCGCATATCCCATTCACCTAATCTCATGAGCTTTGATTTATGCACATTCACTGCCATACCTGCTGCCTTCCCAAAAACATATATGACTCTCTCCAGACCTTCCAGTCCCTCCCTCCCACTCACTAGGACAGTCATGTCATCAACATAACCTATAATACCAGGACTCCCACCTCGTATTTCCTCCCTTACCCCCTCCCATATGCACCTTTCCATTGCCCTATAAAACGGATTCTGAAACATGCAAATAATATTTGTGACAACGGGCATCTCTGCCTCAATCTCCTGCCCATTTTCACATGCAACCCCACCCTCCCATTAATCTGTACACACATCCCGGCACCCTGATATAAAATACGTGCCCAATTTACAATGTCCTTCCCAAACCCCTGCCGCTCCATGATTCTCCACAGAGCCTCCCTCTCGACACTCATATGCTAGTAACCCTCGTTTCCCCTCACACGAACCCTCAATAAACCTTCTAATAACCCCATTGCCCCTCACGCATTGATCTTCCCGGAATCCCATATTGATCCCTCACTATTACCTTCCCAATGACTTTCTTAATACGATTTCCCAAAATTTTTGAAAAAAAAGTTTGTAGTCTGCGCACATGAGTGATATCATTCGGTAATCTCTCACCGTGCACTGACTGTCACCCTTTGGCACCAAAAGTACAAGTGCTGTCACCTGCAATGGTCCCAACGCACCCCTCTCTTTTATGATACTAAACAATTGCACCAAAAAAGTCTTTTAATATTCCCCAATGCTGTATGTAAAAATCCGCAGACAGCCCATCTATTTCCGGCATCTTGCCCCCTACTCATACCCAATAAAGCCATCCACACCCATCTCCCTTAAAGCCCCCTCACTCACACCCACACTCCTCATAGATGCACTAAGCCAAGCATCAACATACCCTCCCATAAACCATACCCCGGCCGGGATTGAACCCACGGACAGAGAGTCTCAAAACTCAAAACTCGTGAGTCATACCCTCCCATCCCCTCTGTTGTTACCAACTCTTGTCCCTTCCTATACCCCTCGATGTCCCCAAGAACCCTCAAACCCACCATTTCCATTGCAATGCGCCAATGCCCCTACCCTTGCAGGACACACGCCGACAGTTTATCACCCCGCATGACCTCCTCCAGCCCCCCTAAAACCCTTGCCACATAAAACTGCTCATTTTGCACTTCCATTAGGCATTCCTTCTCTCCCTCTATGTCTGCCACTGGGGCTCCCATCCCCCCCTTCCTCTCTCATAACACTCCCTTAACTGCCCCTCAAGATACCTAATAAGCCCATAAGCCAACTGATTCTCGTGCTGTCCCTGTCGTACATAGAACTCTCTAATCCTCATCTTTGCCGTCGTATCCCACCATCTCAATGCATCCCCACTGACTTCCACCCCCTCCCATAAGTCTTTCCACCATTGTGCAAATGGGACCCTCCCCTCAACATCTTGAAGCAACCAAACATTCAATTTCCAATAACTCTTATACCTATTCGGTCGTCCCTCCCATCCCAAATCTACCTCTATGATCAGAAAAAACACATCCAAAACTCTTACACTCCATGCCACTGCTTTCCTTGTTACATATATTATCCAGCCGTGCAGCACACCCCTGCCTCACAAAGGTGTGCTCCACCTCCCACGCCACCCCCCAAACATCCAACCCCACCCCAGTTAACAGGTCCTTCAAAACACCAGAATAATATCCTGCTCCCCTAGGTTCCACATCCCTACGACGTATGACACAATTCCAGTACCCTCGCACCACAGCTAACGCTGGAAGCGACCTTAAGTGGTACACCAACACTTAAGGTACGAACTCATTCTTCACCTGACTGTCCCCCTGCACCAGACCATAAACACACAAAAGACATCTTATCCCTTCCCCACATCATATCCACTCTTATAACCCTCCCCTCCCCCCTCCTCACAATGATGTACAGTAAACAGGCTAGCCTCCCTCACCAAAATAACCACTTCGCCTTTCAATCTCGATGAGTGTGCCGCATATACAGTATACCCCTCAGTCATCAACATACAACCCAGCTTGTGGTTGTGCTCTTGTACAAACTCTACATCTACACCATTCCTAATGAGAAGCTCATGAAACCATACACACTTCCTATAATTTCTCAGACCATTAATATTTATAGAGAGACTCTTGAATTTGTCAATGAAGGTTTTCCTTTACGCACTACAACACCCTTATCCCCCTTCCCCCTTATATGCCCTTGGTCTTCAATCACTATTCTGGGATGTCCTTTTATGGGCCCCTTGCCCTTGGACCCCCCAGGTTCATGCTCAGCCACATCCACCCAAGCCTTTTTGCCCAAACGCTGTGCTGGAGTGAGCACATCGTTCACATCCGAGAGCACGGCCGCTCTTCCGTGACCCTCAAGCCTTTCTCCCCGCCTCCACCCGGAAGACATCCTCGTGTACTTCTGCCACCGCAGTGCCAATTTGCAACCCAGCCTCAACCTGGGTCTCTGACATGCCATCCTCCCTCACCACCTGGAACCCCAGCAGTATCCAGGGCACCCACAAGCCCCTCAATGGAGACCTCTCCTGGGGTCCCTAACAGGTCGTGGAGGACTGAATCAATGGTAGCCTCCACGGCCCTGTCCTCACCAAGCGACACCACACCTCTGGTCTCTAGTGCCTGCCCGGCAGTGCATGACTCTCTCGGAAGAGTTACACACTCTTCCTCCCTCAAGGCGGCCTCCTCGATCTCCACACTCCAAGCCTTGCTAAAGGAAATCAGCTTAGGTCGTGCCAAATTCATCGTCGTATTGTCCTCCGATGCCTCCTTATGTTGCTTATCCACCTGTGTACCCTGTCGTTGAACACACTGCGCAGCAATGTGATCATAGGCACCGCATAAGTGACAGGTACGTCGTTGCCCCGCGTAGGTCACCATTACTTGAGTCCTGAAGTTTTGTAGGTAAACGTAGGAAGGAATGGGATGCCTCAATGTCATTTTCAAGGAAAAACTTCCCTCAGGCATCCCAGAATATGATCCTTCCTTCCACTTCCCCAATGTCGCCATATGAACGGTCCCAAACTTCTCAAAGACGACACGCAGGTCTGCCTCATCAGCCTCAAAGGGTATATTCCTGATCTTCACCCACGTGTAATGACGGGACACATCATGTAGCCTTACCGTCACAGCAGAATTCACTGGCACACAAAGATTTTGGAATCTGGTGACTATGTCTTCGTATACATTTGCATTGCGAAATTTCACAAAAATTCGATATGCCCCATGCAAGGCTACACCATACAGCTTTTCATTTGCAATGCCGTATGTGTCCCTGATGATGGCAGGTAATAAAACTTGAGCTGAGTGGGCATGCACAGCCCCACGCACCACTTCTATGCCGACAGTGTTTACCCGTCTTCTTGCCTGCTGCGCCATTTTGTGAAAACCAAGTTGTCACCGGCTGACAGCAGAGGGCAGGCTCAGCTCACGTTCGCTCGTCCCAGAGGTTGAGCGACGAATTATGTAAGGCTTATCATGTCGTGTACACGACTCGGATGTTTTACTGAACTGATGAAGCCATCTGTATGTTCGGGTGTGGGCTGTCTTTTGCTTGTAGAATATTTTACGATGTTGCGTATCCAGGTGGGGTACGTTGGGGTGTGTGAATAATACAGCAACTTGTAGTATGTGGTCCTTATACATGTGTTTTGTGTGGGGATTGGAACATGGAGTTGAGCTTTCATATCCTTTATAATTGTTCATGTTAATCGTTTTCCATAAACTTGTGTATAGCATATTGTACACCGTGTAATGTGTTATTTTAAATAAAATATAAAAATGAATATATAACCGTTAAGAGAAACAACTTTTGTCATTCCGAAAGCGTCTTAAGATATAGAAAGTTAGAGATTTTGTAGTTTCAAGCCAACATAGATACTAGGGAAAGTATCTTTACAACTGTTTGGTTTAACATTCGCATATCTTGCACTCAGAAATTTCTTTTTGCGATAGTCTGATATTACTTTTTGATTTCAACGTTATCTTAGCCATGAAAACAGCGTTATCGTGCGTAACGTACTCTCTCGAACACAACAATTCCCCACTATTCATTGCTCTACCTTATCGCTACACCTTCCTCCTCCATCACCGCAGTTCCAGTTTTCAAGTATCTCTGTGCTCGACTATTCCGCTGTTTTTTTTTTTATTTCGTTGTTTTTGGTTATTTATGGTTAAAAATAGGTAAACCGTACGTAAGCGAAAAAGCCTAAATTGACAAATATCAAATTAACAAATATTAAATGGACGAATGAAGATCAGATAAAACTGAATGACTGAATTACAGAACAAGTTATGTGTTTACCTGTGTAAGACAGAAAGAAGGACCTACGGAGGACAGAAGGAAAACAAAGAACGGCTATGGCATCACTGCAGGAGGCTACGCGGAGGAGCTGCCAGCAATTGCTCGAACGTCTGCAACCAAACTCCCACATTAAATTCACTGTGAGTATAGTACCCCACGAGGAATTAATAAGACTGGAACGTACGGCAAGCCAGTGAAAATCCAACAGTCCAGTGCTTTACCCTATAGACTGCACAGTACACACTGTCTACTGGTTAGAGCACTGCCTTGCTAGTTTTATAACTAGCTTGCTCCTTCCCAAGGTTTTTTTTGCAGTTGTGCCCATGATTTCTGCGATCCCCTCTTTTTTTTTTTACCCTAGAGGGCCAGAAAGGAAGGGAATAACAGGCAGGCTATGAGTTAGCTACTATATTTTATAGTCAAATAAAATTTACATTCAAGCACAGTTTAGAGAAGAAGTTATCGAGATCTTAATACATATTTTTTTAATAATAAAAATATTTTATTAATTATTATTATTATTATTATTATTATTATTATTATTATTATTATTATTATTATTATTATCATTTATTATTATTTGCACTAAAATGAAATCTTGATTCAGAAAAAAATAAGAAGTATTAAAACTTGAGTAGGAAAAATTAATTACGATGTTTGCGTTATGAATGAAAATATTTGACGAGTGTGATGTTCCAGGGCATGGGGTGGTGAGTGGCCAACTAAGTCATGGATTGGACAGTTTGGAAGATTATTGTGTCCCTGCACCATCCACACTAGTGATCGTAACTGGGAGTTCCTTAGTAAGTATTAGTCCTGTCTCCCTGCACCTTTCACACTTATTCTCATTACATTTATGAGTAATGAGAATGATGTATCCAACACCCTCTACATTTTCTGTGTTTTTTAGTTTCTTGTACTAGAACCTTTGTCTTTTATTTGCATCCGCTACTCTCCTTTCTATTTCTGAGTACTATAATGAGGACTAAGGCTAGTTTTCTTTTTATGCATCCTATATGTGGGGGGGGGGTAAGTTGATGCAAGTGAGAGACTTGACTCTTTGTCCGAGGAATTAAATCCAGCCCCACACGAGCATGCACAGAAGGCAGGTGTGAGGGTCAGAATTCTCCACATATTCCATTCCTCCTGACAAGTCGCACTGTGCATGCTAGTAAATGTGAACAAGTCCTCCCACATTTTCCTTCTCATGTAGAGGCTACGGAAGTGTGAAGACTCTCCTGATGAAAAGGCATGTGCATAAAGTATTAAAGAAAATTTTTCATTATTGTTATAACAGTTCTAACTTTACAAATAAAGAAACAAAAGTTTTTTCTGATCAACACCAAGTTATTGTTCACTTAGTTTTAATACCAAAACAATGCTCAACTGAACCCCTGATAAGATATCATGATAGACGCTTCTCTGTGCTTCATCCATCGATAATAAATAAACTTTCTGTCAACACTAAAAATCCCTTCACCCAACATCGAACCCCTCATCCACCCTCAAGATCTGATTTCCTTACCTGACCCCTCAGCCAACACTTACACCCGACCCTCACCCCTCTCCCTGACGCCCCGATTACCTTACCCCCACCAATCCCTGATCCGTATAAAGAGTAAAAATGCACGTTACTCTGACTGGAACAATACACGAATAACCCGGACATAGGTCCAAATTGGACCGTTAACTATACAAACAGAAATGCGATGGGAAGGGAGCCAATATACATACACGAGAGGGACACAGTAGTAGCAGCAGTATAAGTAATGCAACAGTGTCAGAGGTGGTAATAAGAAAGGAGTAGTGGTAGTGACACGTGTCAGAGAGTGGAGTGTTAACGAAGCAGAAGTATTCATAGTAGAGGAGGTAGTCTAAGGACAACAAAAAGAAAAAAGGATCTCTGCAGCAGAGATAATGGTTCATGAGGCTAGGACAATAACTCAGGAAAAAATCTCATTGGGTTTGAACCCACCCAGGGAGAAAGAAATGAAAGGGAAGGAAAGTTATAGGAAAGGAGAAGAGGCAAGGTTGAGATAAAGGTCAGTCAAGAAATGAATCTTCTGTAGTTTGGAGTATTTTACAATACAATGGGAAAGAAAGCATTTACAGAGACAAAGCCAAGACTAAGATTCATGAACACTGACTTCTCTTTGATCCTCAACATTTCATACTCAACTCCGTCAAAATTCACATTCATTTTCTTATTATTCTTAACTTTTTTCTTTTTAAATCATCATAATTAGTTTTTTCCCTCTTTCGAGAGATTAATAAAATTTTAATATTTCTTCACTCTATGCTGTTTTATTTCTCCCCAAAAATCCAAAAAATGCTTAAAGATAGGAAAATTTTCTTAGATTTTCAAGGGTTAACATCAGTTTTTACATTTTTCACACATAAATATATCCTTTATTTCACATAAGTTTCAAATATTTATTTCCAGACAGATAAGATATTTAATTTGTCTCAAGATGTTGTCATCTCGGGAAGATATAAACATTTACAGGTTATATTACCCTTTATTTTACTGTAATTGGATAATCACCCTTATCTTTCCTTTTTGATAATTTGGCGCCATAATTCGAAGTTTTGTAAATATTAGATTATTACATCTGTTAGAGTTGGTTATTTTCTTTCACTGTAGATGATAAATCGTACTAATGTATTTATTAATGACTCAATCATTATAATTCTTGGAAAGATGTGGGTGCAACTAATATTAAGTAGTCAACAAACACCTGGGCATACCTGGAGAGGGTTTCGGGGGTCGGCTCCCCCGGGGCCTGGTCCGTGACCAGGCTTCGCGGTGGACCAAGGCCTGATCAACCAGGCTGTTTTTGTGGTCGTAGGTGAACCGACGTATGAGCCAAAGCAAGGCTCGTAATTTAAATTGATTTTTTGGTGACTGCCCAGGCCTTCTTTAAGAAAGCCAGATGCCTATTGGTCATTTTCTTGTGTCTGGGAAGGAGTTGAACAGCCTTGGGCCCCTGACACTTCTGCGTTGTCTTTTAGCGTTCTCGTGGCGCCCCCCCGCTTTTTTGTTGGGGATGTTGCATCTCCTGCCAAGTCTTTTGTTTTCCCTAGAGAGTGATTTTTTATGCGCACCATTTGTGATTGGTCCCTCTAGGATTTCTCAAGTTTATGTTATCATGTTTCTTTCTCGCTTGCATTTCAGGGAGCACAAATCAAGGGACTTCAACCGTTCCCAATAAGTTAGATGCTTTTTAGCACTTATGCTGTGAAAGTTCCCTGTATATTCTCCAGGTCTGGAATTTCGCCTGCCCTGAAAGGGGGGTTAGTGTACAGCAATGTTCCAGTCTAGAGAGAACAATCACCTTGAAGAGATCATCATGGGCTTTGCATCCGTAGTTTCGAAGGTTCTCATTATCCTTCC
The DNA here is from genome assembly GCF_026875155.1 of Cherax quadricarinatus. Lineage (NCBI taxonomy): Eukaryota > Metazoa > Arthropoda > Malacostraca > Decapoda > Parastacidae > Cherax > Cherax quadricarinatus. The sequence continues at coordinate 4,661,849 of NC_069409.1, forward strand.
TATTATTTTCCTAGCAGAAGTGCTAGATACATTGTTGTGGTCTTTGAAAGTGAGATATTTTGACAATATCACTCCCAGGTCCTTCACATTAGTTTTTTTCTATATTGTGTTGTTGGAATTTCTTTTATACTCCAATACATTTTAAATTTACTCGATTTTTTCCGTAGCAGAGCAATTAAAATTTGATTTCTTTAAACTTCATGTTGTTTTCTGCGGCATATTTTAAGATTTGGATCATGTCCGCTGGACTCTTGCAGGATTTTTGATGGATGACACTGTCATGCAAATTCGGGTGTCATCCGCAAAGGAAGACACGGTGCTGTGGCTTACAAAATGCTGCTCTTGGAGGCTAGTACACCAAACGGGGAGGATGATGAAGTTATCTCTGAAGCACCCACACCATCGAATGTCCTCGGATCACGGTACAACACCTAGCTCTGCTTGGTGCGTGATTTTTGTAGGATTGAATGATTCCGTGGATTAGAGCATCATGGAATTTTTGCTCACCGTGAGTTGGGCTAAAACGTGGGGTTTGAATCCTTGGCTGTCTTAGTGTTGTTATGGATCAGTACAACACTGCAACTAGCCGAGGATTCGAACCCATATTGAGCGAGAATTTCATGATGCTCAGCATTTAACATTACTGATTAAACACCACTTGTTCGTGGTTACAATAATATAAAATACTGCTCGTGGAGGCTAGTACACAAAACAGGGAGGAGGTAAATCTTGAGATTTTGGCTTCAATAGCAACGCTCTTCTTGCCGAATAAGGCAAGCGAAAATTTATGTATGCAATAATTTTGCAAAAAACATTCTGAACCTAACGAAGAAAACATATTTAATTGTGTGTGTTTATTATTAAATTATTTTAAACTTATCTAAAATATATTTAGTTTGATTAGGCTAAATTAAATTACGCTTGTTTTTAATAAGGTTATTAAGTTTTCTAAGATTCTTTTTGTACAAAATTATTAATTTTTACATTAACAAACATGAAAAAATATTTTTAAAATGTATAAGAGAAAATTTTACAAAGGACTTAATTTTAAATGAGTTCTTACTAATTGACCAGCTTACCCATTCAGCACGATTTAAATATAGATATCGTGCCGAATAGGTAAAAATTGCCCAAAAAGCAAGAACTTTATTTAAAATTAAGCCCTTTCTAAAATTTTCTTTATACGTTTATAGATATATTTTTTTTCTTTATGATAATGTAAAAATTAAATTTTTTTTTTTTTGCCAAAAGAAACATAGAAAACTTCCCTAACCCTTTTTGTAATAAGTGCAACTTCAATTAGCTTAACCCAAACTAAATACATTTTAGATAAGTTTACAATAATTTAATAATAAACAAACAGAATGAAACATATTTTTCTCGTTAGTTGAGAATGATTTTTGAAAAATTTAAATTGCATACACAAACTTTCGCTTGCCTTATTCGGCAAGAGAGCGATGCGTTTAAGGAAATATCGCAAATTTTACCTAATTACACACACACACCTACACCAACACGCACACTCATATACATGCATAATATATATATATATATATATATATAATATATATATATATATATATATTATATATATATATATTATATATAAATATATATATGTAGTCAAAAAAGCGGCTGGGCGGTGTATCCGGTTTAGGGCCTTCCACTGAGGAAACCCTTCCTGTTTAGGCCTTCCACTGAGGAAATCCTTCCGTTTAGCCTTCCACTGGGCGGTGTATCCGGGTTTCTAGGACCTTCTTCTGAGGCATCCCCTTTTCACACCTAGGTGTTACTTCCGTTTGACCTTGACCTCGCCCTCGAGACTACCTCACCCTTGACCCCCCAAACCCAATACCCCCGCCCCGACCCCCCCCTTCGCGACCCCCCCCCCCCCCCCCTCGCGCCGCGCACTCGCCCGCGCCCTTCGCGACCCCGCGCGCGCCGCTTCTGCTGCGCCTTCTGCAGCGTCGTCCGGATCGCCCCCGCGCCTCGAATTTTTTTCCGATGTTTTTCGATTTTTTTTTGAATTTCATTTTCTTATGCTCTCCATCTCCTCAGGTCAAATTTTTGAGGTTCCCCCTCTCACTTTCACCCCCCCCAAATTTCTCGAAATCAAAGTCTCCATCTCCTCGGATCAAGTTTTTTGGATTTCTCCATCTCCTCGGATCAAGGTTTTTTTGGATTGTCCCTCCTTCCACCCCCCCAATCCCAAAAATTTCTCAATATTACCAAGTTTTTGGATTCCCCCCCTATGGGGTTTTCGAAATTCTCCATCTCCTCGGATCAAGTTTTTGGATTCCCCCCTATGGGGTTTTCGAAATTCTCCAATTCCTCGGATCAAGTTTTTGGTTTCCCCCAACTCGGGGTAAGAAATGCTTACTACAGGTCTAAACAAGTCAAATGAACTCCTCCTATGGTGCTCTCTCTTACTACAGGTCTAAACAAGTCAAATGACCTAAGAAGGGTGTTTACTCGGCGGTCAGTGATGTCACACATACAAGCTAAATCTTGTCGACCCTTTTAGTTCATTAAAGTTAATAAGGGGACACTCACCTTCTGACAGTGACGTCACACGCACACAGGCTGAATCTTGTCGATCCTTTTAGTTCATTAAAGTTAATAAGGGGACACAGTACATCAGAAAGTCACTTTTTTTTTTCGTTAATACCCACAATTTCTTTACAACACAAGTCTAGACATTTTTTTTTAACTATTTCATGTCAGGTCACTCCCCACGAAGTAACCTCCTCCCCACCCTCCCAAACCCTCCACTCCAACCAACACCTCACAATTTTCACTCATAACCCCCAATTTTTCTCTTTTTTAACCCTTTTTAAGTTCATTTAAAGTTAATAAGGGGACACAGTGCATCAGAAAGTCACCACATCGCTTACATCCCCTTTCGTTAAATTAAACTACTCACAATTTTACATATTACGAAGTTAAATACGCACTTTTACTTTGAACATCTTCAAAAACACTCTCATAAATCATTTGAATACTCACGAAAATACCTTTATACATTTCCAAACAACACTGAAAAAACTCCAAAAACATCATTCGAACACCCCCAAATCACCTCTGAATAACTCCCCAGAACACCTTCATAAGTACTCTTGCACATCATTTGAACACCTTCATAAGTACTCTCATAATCATTTGTACACCTTCAAAAAAAAACACCTTTGAATACTCACATAAACACCCTTGAACACCTTCAAAACACCTTTGAACACCTTCAAAGCACTCTCATAATCATTTGAACACACTCAAACACCTTGGAATAACCTCAAAACACCTTTGAAAAACCTCAAAACACCTTTGAACACCTTCAAAACACCCTTGAACACCTTCAAAACACCCTTGAACACCTTCAAAAAAACAACATTTGAACACACTCAAAACACCTTTGAACATTTCCAAAACACTATTTGAGTACTCCCAAATAAGATTTGACATCTCTAATTTATCTGCACTTACACATTTCATTAAATTACAACTCATCCCTCAGTCTCCAGACTAGGCATTTTCTCGTTTTTACCCGTTTAGTTCATTAAAGTTATTAAGGGGACACAATACATCAGAAAAAAAAGTCACAAAAACTAACTCAAACACTTTACTTTGAACACCCCCAAAACACTCTCATAATCATTTGAATACTCACATAAACACCCTTGAACACCTTCAAAACACCTTTGAATATCGTTTTAAACTAATTTCATCACAACCCACTTATATCATCTTTTTTCGGTAACTCTAATTCGACTACACTACCCTCATCAATTACCAACAAATTTTACTCGTTTTAACTAATGTCATCACTGTAACCAAGATTTTCACAAAAAAAACTCTATGACACCTAACACACACGCACACACACACCCCACAACACCCACAACGCCCACAACCCACAATTTTTTCTCGTTTTAACTAATTTCATCAGAAAGTCACAACAACAACAACCCACAACCCACAACACCCACAACCAACATTTTTTTCTCGTTTTAGCTAATTTCATCAGAAAGTCACAACAACAACAACCCACAACACCCACAACACCCACAACCCACAACCCACAATTTTTTCTCGTTTTAACTAATTTCATCAGAAAAAGGCACAACACCCACAACCCACTTCACCCACTATTTTTTCTCGTTTTAGCTAATTTCATCAGAAAGTCACAACAACCCACAACCCACAATTTTTTCTCGTTTTAACTAATTTCATCAGAAAAAGGCACAACACCCACAACCCACTTCACCCACAATTTTTTCTCGTTTTAGCTAATTTCATCAGAAAAAGGCACAACACCCACAACCCACAACCCACAATTTTTTTCTCGTTTTAACTAATTTCATCAGAAAAAGGCACAACACCCACAACCCACTTCACCCACAATTTTTTCTTGTTTAGCTAATTTCATCAAAAAAAGTCACAACACCCCACATCACCCACATCCACAATTTTTTTCTCTTTTTAAAAACCCTTTAGTTCATTAAAGTTTAATAAGGGGTCACAGTACATCAGAAAAAGTCACAAAAACAAACCCACTTATATCATCTTTTCGGTATCTCTAATTCGACTACATTATCCACAACCCTCATCAATTACCAATTTATTCACATTTTTTTCCCCCCTTCTTTTTACTGAATCTTAAAAGTAATACACATTCCTCCCTAGAGTACAAAAATTTCTAATAAAACCCTCTCCATACCCATCTCCTTGTATCCACATAAATTAATATTATACTCGCATCAACTACCCAACATTGCGACATGTTTCAACACCCTCCATTCTTTTCCAATATATCATAACTTTTCATTTCTATAATTTCTTTTTAAATATTCACACATTACCTTTATATTCAGTAAAATCTCCCCATATTTCTAATTACAACCCTCCCCCATACACCTCGCCATCTCACCCGCATTTCTTCACATCCACTCACCCATCTCCCAACACACCTCTTCAGAACACACACAAAATCACATTTCACATCCACAAATGCATCTCAAATCCACTATAATCAAGATATTCACAAAACTCTATGACCACCTAACACCCCACACACACATCACCTAACCTAACCAACCTAACCTAACCTAACCTATCCTAACCTACCCTAACCTAACCTTACCTAACCTAATTTAAACCCCAAACCCTTTATCCTAACCTAACCTAACCTTACCTAACCTAACCTAACCTAACCTATCCTAACCTAACCTAACCTAACCTAACCAAACCCCTAACACATACCTAACCTAACCTAACCTAACCAACCAAAGCTAACATTACCTAACCTAACCTAACCTATCCTAACCTAACCTAACCTAACCTAACCTAACCTAACCTTACCTAACCTATCCTAACCTAACCTAACCTAACCTAACCTAAAATATATTGGAACACTTCCAAAATACATTAGAGTACTCCAGAATTACTTTGAACGACTCCATTTTTGGATATTTCCAAATTAGTTTTGAAAATTTTAAATCGTAAATCGAACATTATTTTCTTGTTGGTAAACACACCCATGGTAGAAATATTTACTCGATTTCCGAATAGAAACACTTTCCTCGCTCTGAGAGACTCATTGAGCTTATATGGGCCGCCCCTCCCCCCCAACGCCACTGTGTAATGCGATTCACACCCAAGGTAGAAAATCACCCCGCGGCAACACAGGTCAGACAGACGGCATGTAATGCGTTTCACACCCAAGGTAGAAAAATCACACCTGAATCAACTCACCTAACCGAACCTAACCTAACCTATCCTAGCCTAACCTAACCTAGCCTAACCTAACTTAACCTAACCTAACCTAACCTAACCTAACCTAACCTAACCTAACCTATCCTAACCTAACCTAACCTAACCTATCCTAACCTAACCTAACCTAACCTAACCTAACCTAAAACACCCTTCAGCACCTTCAAAACACCTTTGAACACCTTCAAAGCACTCTCATAATCATTTGAACACACTCAAAACACCTTTGAATAACCTCAAAACACCTTTGAACACCTTCAAAACACCCTTGAACACCTTCAAAACACCCTTGATCACCTTCAAAAAACAACATTTGAACACACTCAAAACACCTTTGTACATTTCCAAAACACTATTTGAGTACTCCCAAATAAGATTTGACATCTCTAATTTATCTGCACTTACACATTTCATTAAATTACAACTCATCCCTCAGTCTCCAGACTAGGCATTTTCTCGTTTTTACCCTTTTAGTTCATTAAAGTTATTAAGGGGACACAATACATCAGAAAAAAAAAAAGTCACAAAAACTAACTCAAACACTTTACTTTGAACACCCCCAAAAAAACTCTCAAAATCATTTGAATACTCACAAAAACCCACCCTTGAACACCTTCAAACCCCTTTTGAATATCGGTTTTAAACTAATTTCATCACAACCCACTTATATCACTTTTTTCGGTAACTCTAATTCGACTACACTACCCTCATCAATACCAACAAATTTTACTCGTTTTAACTAATGTCATCACTGTAACCAAGATTTTCAAAAAAAAAAAAAAAACTCTATGACACCTAACAACACGCACACACACACCCCACAACACCCACAACGCCCACAACCCACAATTTTTTCTCGTTTAACTAATTTCACAGAAAGTCAAAACAACACAAAACCCAAAACCCCACAACACCCACAACCCACAATTTTTTCTCGTTTTAGCTAATTTCATCAGAAAGTCACAACAACAACAACCCACAACCCACAACACCCACAACACCCACAACCCACAACACCCCACAACCCACAATTTTTTCCGTTTTAACTAATTTCATCGGGAAAAAGGCACAACACCCACAACCCACTTCACCCACAATTTTTTCTCGTTTCAACTAATTTCATCAGAAAAGTCACAACACCCCACATCACACACATCCCACAATTTTTTTCTCGTTTTAACCCTTTTAGTTCATTAAAGTTAATAAGGGGACACAGTACATCAGAAAAAGTCACAAAAACAACCCACTTATATCATCTTTTTCGGTATCTCTCTAATTCGACTACATTACCCACAACCCTCATCAATTACCAATTTATTCACATTTTTTTTCCTAACTTATCCTAACCTAACCTAACCTAACTTATCCTAACCTAACCTAACCTAACCTATCCTAACCTAACCTAACTTATCCTAACCTAACCTAACCTAACCTAACACCTTCAAACACGTCCGAATACTCCCAAAACACTACTGATTACTACCAAATCACCACTGAATACTACCAAATCACCGTCAAAATCAGATAAATTAGAGATGTCAAATCTTATTTGGGAGTACTCAAATAGTGTTTTGGAAATGTACAAAGGTGTTTTGAGTGTGTTCAAATGTTGTTTTTTGAAGGTGATCAAGGGTGTTTTGAAGGTGTTCAAAGGTGTTTTGAGGTTATTCAAAGGTGTTTTGAGTGTGTTCAAATGATTATGAGAGTGCTTTGAAGGTGTTCAAAGGTGTTTTGAATGTGCTGAAAGGTGTTTTAGGTTAGGTTAGGTTAGGTTAGGTTAGGTTAGTTTAGGTTAGGTTAGGTTAGGATAGGTTAGGTTAGGTTAGGTTAGGATAGGTTGGGTTTTAGGTTAGGTAGGTTAGGTTTGGGTTAGGTTAGGTTAAGTTAGGTTAATTTTAGGGTTTGGCTAGGTTAGGTTAGGCTAGGATAGGTTAGGTTAGGTTCGGTTAGGTGAGTTGATTCAGGGTGATTTTTCTACCTTGGGTGTGAAACGCATTACATGCCTTTCTGTCTGGCCTGTGTTGCCGCGGGGTGATTTTCTACCTTGGGTGTGAATCGCATTACACAGTAGCGTTGGGGGGGAGGGGCGGCCCATAAAAGCTCAATGAGTCTCTCAGAGCGAGGAAAAATGTTTCTATTCGGAAATCGAGTAAATATTTTACCATGGGTGTGTTTACCAACAAGAAAATAATGTTCGATTTTACGATAAAGTTTTCGAAACTAATTTGGAAATATCCAAAAATGGAGTCGTTCAAAGTAATTCTGGAGTACTCTAATGTATTTTGGAAGTGTTCCAATATATTTTAGGTTAGGTTAGGTTAGGGTTAGGTTAGGATAGGTTAGGTAAGGTTAGGTTAGGTTAGGTTAGGTTAGGTTAGGTTAGGATAGGTTAGGTTTTGGTTAGGTAATGTTAGGTTAGGTTAGGTTAGGTTAGGTTAAAGGTTAGGTTAGGTTAGGTTAGGTTAGGATAGGTTAGGTTAGGTTAGGTAAGGTTAGGTTAGGTTAGGATAGGTTGGGTTAAGTTAGGTTAGGTTAGGTTAGGTTAGGTTGGGTAGGTTAGGATAGGTTAGGTTTTGGTTTTGGTTAGGTTAGGTTAGGTGTGTGTGTGTGTGTGTTAGGTGGTCATAGAGTTTGTGAATATCTTGATTATAGTGGATTTGAGATGCATTTGTGGATGTGAAATGTGATTTTTGTGTGTGTTCTGAAGAGGTGGTTGGGAGATGGGTGAGTGGATGTGAAGAAATGCGGGGGAGATGGCGAGGTGTATGGGGAGGGTTGTAATTAGAAATATGGGAGATTTTTCTGAATATAAAGGGAATGTGTGAATATTTTAAAAAGAAATATAGAAATGAAAAGTTATGATATATTGGAAAAGAATGGAGGGGGTTGAAAAATGTCGCAATAGTTGGTTAGTTGATGCGAGTATAAAATTTAAATTTTTGTGGATACAAGAGATGGGTATGGAGAGGATTTTATTAGAATTTTAGTACTGTAGGTAGGAATGTGTATTACTTTTAAGATTCAGTAAAAGAAGGGGGAAAAAAATGTGAATAAATTGGTTTAAATTGATGAGGGTTGTGGATAATGTAGTCGAATTAGAGGGTACCGAAAAAGATGATATAAGTGGGTTGTTTTTGTGACTTTTTCTGATGTACTGTGACCCCTTATTAACTTTAATGAACTAAAAGGGTTAAAACGAGAAAAAAATGTGGGATGTGGGTGATGTGGGGTTTTTGTGACTTTTCTGATGAAATTAGCTAAAACAAGAAAAAACTGTGGGTGAAGTGGGTTTGGGTTTTTGTGCCTTTTTCGATGAAATTAGTTAAAACGAGAAAAAAATTGTGGGTTGTGGTGTTGTGCCTTTTTCTGATGAAATTAGTTAAAACGAGAAAAAAATTGTGGGTTGTGGGTTGTTGTTGTTGTGACTTTCTGATGAAATTAGCTAAAACGAGAAAAAATTGTGGGTTGTGGGTGTTGTGGGTTGTGGGTTGTTGTTGTTGTGACTTTCTGATGAAATTAGTTAAAACGAGAAAAAATTGTGGGTTGTGGGCGTTGTGGGTGTTGTGGGGTGGGGTTGTGGCGTGTGTGTTAGGTTTTCATAGTTTTTTTTGTTAAAATCTTGGTTACAGTGATGACATTAGTTAAAACGAGTAAAATTTGTTGGTAATTGATGAGGGTAGTGTAGTCGAATTAGAGTTACCGAAAAAAGATGATATAAGTGGGTTGTGATGAAATTAGTTTAAAAACGATATTCAAAGGTGTTTTGAAGGTGTTCAAGGGTGTTATGTGAGTATTCAAATGATTATGAGAGTGTTTTGGGGGTGTTCAAAGTAAAGTGTTTGAGTTAGTTTTTGTGACTTTTTTCTGATGTAAATTTTGTTCCCTTTAAAAACTTTAATGAACTAAAAGGTAAAAACGAGAAAAATGCCTAGTCTGGAGACTGAAGGGGTGAGTTGTATTTAATGAAATGTGTAAGTGCAGATAAATTAGAGATGTCAAATCTTATTTGGGAGTACTCAAATAGTGTTTTGGAAATGTTCAAAGGTGTTTTGAGTGTGTTCAAATGTTGTTTTTGAAGGTGTTCAAGGGTGTTTTGAAGGTGTTCAAGGGTGTTTTGAAGGGGTTCAAAGGTGTTTTGAGGTCATTCAAAGGTGTTTTTTAGGGTTTTTCAAAGGTGTTTTGAGTGTGTTCAAATGAAATTTTGAGAGTGCTTTGAAGGTGTTCAAAGGTGTTTTTTGGGGGTGTTCAAGGGGGTTTTTTGTGAGTATTCAAAGTGTTTTTTGAAGGTGTACAAATGATTATGAGAGTACTTATGAAGGTGTTCAAATGATGTGGGAAGAGTACTTACGAAGGTGTTCTGGGAGTATTCAGAGGTGATTTTGGGGGGTTCGAATGATGTTTTTGGGGTATTTCAGTGTTGTTTTGGAAATGTATAAAGGTTTTTTGTGAGTATTCAAAAAGATTTATAGAGTGTTTTTGAAGATGTTCAAAGTAAAAAATGCGTATTTTAACTTCGTAATATGTAAAATTGTGAGTAGTGAATTAACGAAAGTGGATGTAAGCGATGTGGTGACTTTCTGATGCACTGTGTCCCCTTATTAACTTTAATGAACTAAAAGGGTTAAAACGAGAAAAATTGGGGGTTATGAGTGAAAATTGTGAGGTGTTGGTGGAGTGTGAGGTTTGGGAGGGTGGAGAGGAGGTTACTTCGTGGGAGTGAAACCCGAGATGAAATAGTTAAAAAAATGTCTAGACTTGTGTTGTAAAGAAATTGTGGGTATTAACGAAAAAAAAAATGTGACTTTCTGATGTACTGTGTCCCCTTATTAACTTTAATGAACTAAAAGGATCGACAAGATTCAGCCTGTGTGCGCGTGACGTCACTGTCAGAAGGTGAGTGTCCCCTTATTAACTTTAATGAACTAAAAGGGTCGACAAGATTTAGCTTGTATGTGTGACATCACTGACCGCCGAGTAAACACCCTTCTTAGGTCATTTGACTTGTTTAGACCTGTAGTAAGAGAGAGCACCTTAGGAGGAGTTCATTTGACTTGTTTAGACCTGTAGTAAGCATGCTTACCCCCAGAGGGGGGAATCCAAAAACTTGATCCGAGGAATTGGACAATTTCGAAAACCCCATAGGGGGGAATCCAAAAACTTGATCCGAGGAGATGGAGAATTTCGAAAACCCCATAGGGGGGGGGAATCCAAAAAACTTGGTGATATTGAGAAATTTTTGGGATTGGGGGGGTGGAAGGAGGGACAATCCAAAAAAACCTTGATCCGAGGAGATGGAGAAATCCAAAAAACTTGATCCGAGGAGATGGAGACTTTGATTTCGAGAAATTTGGGGTGGGGTGAAAGTGGGAGGGGGAACCTCAAAAATTTGATCTGAGGAGATGGAGGGCACAAGAAAATGAAATTCAAAAAAAATTCAAAAAAAATCGGAAAAAAATTCGAGGCGCGGGGGCGATCCGGACGACGCTGCAGAAGGCGCAGCAGAAGGCGCGGGCGGGGGTCGCAAAGGGCGCGGGCGAGAGCGCGGGTGGGCGCGCGGGCGGGCGCGCGCGGGGTCGCGAAGGGCGCGGGGGAGCGCGCGGCGCGACGGGGGGTCGCGAAGGGGGGGTCGTGGGCGGGGGGGGTTGGTTGGGGGGTCAAGGGTGAGGTAGTCTCGAGGGCGAGGGCAAGGTCAAACCGGAAGTAACACCTAGGTGTGAAAAGGGGAAAGCCTCAGAAGAAGGGCCTAGACCGGATACACCGCCCAGTGGAAGGCCTAAACCGAAGGGATGCCTCAGTGGAAGGCCTAACGAAGGGATGCCTCAGTGGAAGGGGCCCCTAAACCGGATACACCGCCCAGCGCTTTTTTGACACTTAATTTTAAATATATAAAATATATATAATATAATATATATTATAATATATATATATAATATATATTATACATATATATAATAAAATATAATATATATATAAAAAGTATGCTGAAAGGCGGGTAAGTGGCTCCTTCTACAGAGCGGTCTCTCTTGAGCGCTCTCCTCCCGAAGGGGCCCGCGGCTGAGTGGCTCCCTTTCCTGAGCGGACTCCTTTCACACCTATTGCTAATGACCTTGACCTCGGCCCTCGGACCACCTCACCCTCGAGACCACCTCGCCCTGGAGACCACCTCGCCCTCGAGACCACCTCGCCTCGAGACCACCCCACCAACGACCCCACCCACCCAACCCCCACCCTCGCCCCCCACCCGCCCCCCGCCCTCGCGCCGACCCACCCGCCCGCCGCCCCTCGCGCCTGCCCATGCGCCCGCCCCACCTTCTGCTGCCCTCTGCAGCGTCCCTCCGGATCGCCCCCGCTCCCCGAATTTTTTTCCGATTTTTTTTCAAATTTTTTTTGAATTTCATTTTCTTGTGCTCTCCTCGGATCATATTTTTGAGGTTCCCCCTCCTACTTTCACTCCTATCCCAATTATTTTTTTGAATTTCATTTTCTTATGATCTCAGATCAAGTTTATTGGATTCCCCCCTCTGGGGGTAAGCATTCAAAATGGCTCCCACTTTCACCCCCCAAATATTCCTCTTCCATCCCCTTGGGATAAAGGGTTTTCTCGATAATACAAAGACTCCATCTCCTTGGATCAAGGTTTTTTTGGGTTCCCCCCTCTGGGGGTAAGCATTCAAATGGACTCCCACTTGCATGCCAAGTATTTCTCCTCCATCCCCTTAGATCAAATTTTCTCGAAAATACCAATTTCCCCCTTCCTTGGATCAAGTTTTTCTCCAAATACAAAGACTCCATCTCCTCGATAAAATTTTTTGGGGTTCCCCCCCTCCCACTTTCACCCCCACCTAAATTTTTTTTTAATTTCATTTTTTTATGTTTCCCCTTGGTAAATTTTTTCTCGATAATACAAAGACTATCTCCTCGGATCAGGGTTTTTTTGGATTCCCCCTTTGGGGGTAAGCATCAAATGAACTCCCCTTTCCCCCCAAAATTTCCTCCCCATCCCCTTTGGTAAGGTTTTCTCGATAATAAAAAGACCCCAATTCTGGGATCAATTTTTTCTCGATAATAGAAAGACTCCATCTTTGGGACAAGTTTTTTCTCGATACAATAATCAAAGTTTTTCCCCCACCATCCACTTTACCCTTTGCCCAAGTATTTCTACTCATCTCCGGGATCAATTTTTCTGATATCAACATACCGACCCCATCCCGGGGACAATTTTTTTTTTGGTTCCCCCTCTGGGGGGTAAGCATTCAAATGAACTCCTCCTATGGGGCAGGGACTTTCTCTTACTACAGGTCTAACATGGTGAACGCACCCCACCTGTGTTTACTCGGCCGTTTTAGTGACGTCACGTGATGCCCACACATACAGGCTAAATCTTGTCGATTTCCCCCTATGCAGTGACTTCACGTGATGCCCCCACACACACGGGCTGAATCTTGTCGACTTCCCCCATAACTTTTTTCACTTTTAAACCCAGGATAACCAAAAAATAATCACATTTTTTTTTTAATCCCCACAACAACCCCAAAAATTTCTTTACAAAATACAACACAATCTAGACTTTCTCTGTTTTAACTATTTCATCAAAAAAAGTCACCCAACATTTTTAAACATTTTCGAAAAATTCACTATCGCAATTTTAATATTACGAAGTTAATATGCACACACACACACAACACACACACACACACCTCACTTTATATTGAAACCTTAAAAAACACCGATAAATCTTTGAATACTCAAAAAAATACCTTGAACATTTCCAAAAACCTGAAACATTTCCAAAGCAAATTTTGAATATCCCAAAAAGTTTTGCAGCTCTGATTTATTCACTTCATATTTCATTAAATTTTACAATCATCCCCCAAACTCCTCCTCTTCTCTGATTTTTACAACGTATCCAAAAAACAAACTCAGACACGTTAAAAAAACCCCAAAACCCCATCAATTACTTTAAATTTTAATCCAAAAACATCATTCGAACACCCCCAAATCCCCCACTGAATACCCGAAAACCCCCTTCATAAAACTCTTGCACATCATTTGAAAACATTCAAAAACACCTTTTAAATAGTCTCAAACCATTTGAGTACTAATAGTACACCATGAATTCAAAAAAACCCCAAAAAAATCCCCATAAACTAAGATCAACTTAACAGACAAACCCATTTTCCACAAATCCTCTCAAACACTAAAACCCAAGCATCCCACTCACCTCCAACTAAGATATAACATGAGGGAAAAAAAACTGAACACAATCCAAACAACACGAACACTCAAAACCCCACAACCCCCCACAACAACAACCCATTTAAATCTTTTTTCGGCAAACTAGTTCGACAGAAACGCCCAAACCCCAAACACCCACTCCCAAAACCCACAACCCAATCACCCACACCCACAAAAAAAACCCCACAATTAAAACCCATTTTCCATCTCTAGTTCGACAACATACCCCAAACCCAAAACACCCACTCCCACATCACCCACACCCAACAATTTTTTTCGTTTTAGCTGATTTCACAGAAAAATCAAAACAAAAACCCACAACTTTAACCATTTTTAGCATCTTAGTTCGACAATAACCCCCACAACCCAAAACCCAAAAAAAACCCCCCACAACCCACAACACCCAAACCCAAACCCCCCACAACTCACAACCCCAGTCCCCAACACCCACACCCCTCAATTTTTTCACGTTTAAACTAATTTCATAGAAAAAGTCAAAACAAAAACCCCCAACTTATAACCACTTTTCGCATCTCTATTCACAACAAACCCACAACATCCAAACCCCACACCACCCCACCCCCCCCAATTTTTTTTCTCTTTTTAAAACTTTTCATCAAAAAAGTACAACAAAAACCCCCACAATTAAAACCCCAGTTTTCAGCTCTCTAGTTCGACAAATCCCCCAAAACCCACAACACCCAACCCCCCCCAAAACCCACAACCCACAACCCCACAACCCCCCACAACAACAACTCCTTATAACACTTTTTTCGATATGTTAGTTCGACAAAAATACCCACAACCCTTCCCTTCCAATTTATTCAAATTTTCCTCTTTATACAAATTTTTCCCCTTCTTTTTACTGAATCTTAAATGTAATACACTTCCTCCCCATTCAAAAACTCTAATAAAAAACCTCTCCATACCCATCTCTTGTATCCACATAAATTGTATTATACTTTCAACAAAATAATCTCACTACCCAAAATACTGCGACATGTTTCAACACCCCCCTTCTTTTCCAATATATCTAACTTTTTTAATTCTTAATTTCTTTTTTAAAAAATTTTACACATTACCTTTATTTTCAGTATACCCCCCATATTTCTTAAATTTCTAATACAACCCCCCCCATACCCCTCTCCCTCATAACATTTCTTCACATCCACTCACCCATCTTCCACACACCTCTTCTGAACACACACAAAAATTCAATTTCACATCCACAAATGATCTCATCCCCCATCTCAATCACTAAAAACATGTATCCAGATATTCCAAAAAAATCTATGACACCTAACACACAAACACACAACACACCACACACCACACACACACACACACACACACAACACACCACCACACAGGGGTGATCTCGACCCCTGCAACCAAATTAGGTGAGTACAATTAGGGGGAACAACACACACCTCACTTTACTTTTAACACCCAAAAACCCTCATACATCATTTGTTACCCCCTTTTCTCAATATTCTTAAGAAATATTCTCTATCCCCAACCCTTTTTATCTCATACATTCAACCCCAAAATTACTTCGAACACTCCTAAATCATTTGAATACTCACATAAACCCCCCTTTTAATATTTCCAAACAACCTGATGCATTCCAAAAAACATTTTGAAAACTCCCCCGATAAGATTTATCATCTCTAATTTATTAAATTAACTTTTTTTAATGAAATTAACAAACTCATACCTTCTATCCCTCAGCCCGACCCTTTCAACAAATTATACAAAAAAAATAAAACCCTACCTTATGACATGGACATTTTACCAAAAACACAAAAAAACCCCCCACACACCACACTTTACTTTGAACAACACCAAAAAAAAACTTTTAATTACCTTTGATTACTCCCAAAAAAACATTTGGGAAAACATTTAAAAAAGTCATCAAATCCCTTTTAATACTCCCAAAACACGCTGAATACTCAAAACAGCACCGAATACAGTCAGAACACCCCCAAAATCACCAAAAAAAAGATCAAATAACAGACTAACTCCCCTTTTTTAGAAATCCCCTCAAATCATAAACCAAGACGAAACCCCCTACCCCAACTATTATATAACTGGCGCAAAAAAAACACTCAAATCATTTTCATAAAAAATTCACACAAAAAATCCAATCACCAATCCATACAAAACTAATACACCCCCCTCACTACCACCAACACATACCAGCCAGATAGGGATACCCCCCATGACATCCCTCCATCCTTTTTTTTCTTTGGGAACCAACGTCAACCCCCCTTTTTTTCATTTAACTTAAAAGAAGGAAGTTACTTGTTTCAACCTGTTAATTCCAAATCTAAATCACCCCAATCAAGCGTTTACCCAAATTCTATAACCCCACCACTAAGTTCACACATTTTTGTACATATTCCTTAAAACTCATCAAATGAAGTCACTAAATTACTATACTTTTCCCAAAAAACATAAATTTTGTCTTCTCTAACTATCACCAATTTCATTCACCCCTTACACATTTCTTTAAAACCCAAATTACATCTATCCCCCAAACTCCCCCCCTCTTCCAGACTTTTCAACATTAGCACAAAAAAAAAACTAACTCATACCCTTTTGACGGGGCATTACCATAACTAAACCCCCTGACAAATTTGAACCAAATCTAAACATCCCAAAACACCCCTGATCACTTCAAAAATACTCTCACACATTTGAACACATTCCAAAAACCATCAAACACCTCCCAAAAACTCCCAAAAAAACTCTGATTACTACCAAAACCACTGAATACACCAAAACACCGTCAAAATCACCAGAAAAAAGTTTAAACATCACTAGCTAAATCCATTTTAAGAAAATCCCCCCAAATCACATAACCAAGAACTCCCTCCCCATGTATGTCTTTTTTAAATGTTTTTGTCTTAGTTTGGGGGTGGGGTGTCTTAGATTTGGTGTGTATTCTCATGTCAAATTTGTGATTGAAAAATTTTTTAAAAATTGTGGTGTCTGTGTTTTTTATTTTTTTTTGTGATGGGGATTGTTATAGTGCTATGTTATGTTTTGATGTAGGTGGAAGTGTCGTGGATTTTTTTGTTTGTCGATTTTTGTGCGAATGTTTAAAAAATAAATGTTTTCAGTGATCATAGTAGTTTTGAGATGCATGATCTTAGATTTTTGGTGATCTTGGTGATGAGTGTTCATAGATGATGGTAAACATGATATGGAATTGGTGATCGTGATTTTTGTGTGAATAATTATAAAAATGTGTGTTTTCTGTGATATTAGTGATGGGGTCATAAAATCTGGTAATCGTCTTGGTTATAGTGTTCTTAGACAATGTAGGGTACAACAGGTTGAAACAAGGTGGGTTGGGTG
Source organism: Cherax quadricarinatus (assembly GCF_026875155.1). Classification (NCBI taxonomy): domain Eukaryota; kingdom Metazoa; phylum Arthropoda; class Malacostraca; order Decapoda; family Parastacidae; genus Cherax; species Cherax quadricarinatus. The sequence continues at coordinate 4,679,213 of NC_069409.1, forward strand.
TGAGTGTTATATAACCACCAAGTAAACACAGATGGGAGTGTGACGTCACTGGAGGTGACCTCGCCGGTCCTGTGAGGTGTGACATCGTGTGTTGGTGGTAGTGAGGTGAGTGCGCTTAGATATTGTCAAATATGAATTTTTGTGTGAATGTTTATAAAAAATGAGTGTTTTCTGTGATATTAGTGATTTTTTGAGGTAAGTGAACATGGGTAATTGTTGTTGGTGGTTGTCTTAGATTTATGTGTGTACAAGATATGTTTTCAGTTGATGGTGATCATGTACTAAGTGTAAAGTAAAAGGACACAAGTGCAACTAATGTGACATTTATTGTGGCAACGTTTCGCTCTCCAGGAGCTTTATCAAGCCATTACAAACAATACATGGACACAGAGGGTATATAAAGGCTCTGAGTGAGGTGCTATACTAGTGAGGTACCATTTCGATGTTCACTAGTGGTAGTAGTAGTAGTAGTAGTCGTAGTAGTAGTAGTAACAAAAATAATACAATATGGAAGAGCAATTAAATAGTACATGAGTAAAAGGATATAAAAGCTATTATTTGGGTAACATAAAAATAGGTTGGACAAATATAGACTGGAAAGAGGCAGGTTTTTTTTTTTCAGTGTTAAATCTCTGTAATGTGCTTTGTGTAGTATAACAGGAGAGACAAATGTGATGGCGGGTTTACTGTTTTCAGGAGGATTCTTGCTAAGACTTCGGGGGATGGTTAAGCTGCCGTTGTTTTGTTTAATTGTATTCGAAACAGCGATCAGTGCTGTTCAAGGCACTTGCGTCTGCGGAAATTAGTTTCTTTGATCACTAATTGAGCGTCTCTGAATTTCATGAGATGTTGGTGGATTTTCGGTGTTGTAAAACAGGCGTTGTTTAAGTTGTCTTTCCCTACAAGCGTAAATGTGTTCATTGAGGCGGGTGTCGAGGTTTCTTGCTGTTTCACCTCGTAGATCTTGTCACAGCCTCCACAGGGTTAGTGTAAACTCCTGCATTGACTGGTTCGTGGTGCTTGGGTTTTGCCCTGTTTAGATCCTTTATTGAAGTAGTAGAAGCGATGGCGACTCTGGTGTTAGCTTGTGAAAGTACTTTTGAGACGTTTAGTGCAACCTGGCTGTTGGGAAGAATTATAACTTTTTTGGGAGTGGTGTTGATGCGTGGAGAATTGATGATCTGAAGAGCTCTTTTCTTGCAGTCTTTGATGAAAAAAGAAGGAAATTGTAACTCAGTGAATGTTTGGTGAATGTAAGTACATTCCTCGTCAAGAAACTCAGGACTACAAATTCGGTATGCTCTTAGGAAAAACCCCTCACTCAGAGCCTTTATATACCCTCTGTGTCCATGTATTGTTTGTAATGGCTTGATAAAGCTCCTGGAGAGCGAAACGTTGCCACAATAAATGTCACATTAGTTGCACTTGTGTCCTTTTACTTTACATATCGTCGGTAATTCTACCAACTTTATCATGTACTAAGTGTTTGCGTGTTAGGTTTGTGTTCAAGTTTTTCTTTTTTTTTTGCTCCCATGGGGAGGGAGTTCTTGGTTATAGTGATTTGAGGGGATTTCTATAAAATGGATGTTAGCTGGTGATGTTAAACTTAGTTTCTGGTGATTTTGACGGTGTTTTGGTAGTATTCAGTTGATTTGGTAATAATCAGTAGTGTTTTGGGAGTATTCGGAGGTGTTTGATGGTGTTTTGGAATGTGTTCAAATGAGTGCAGAGTATTTTTGAAGATGATCAGTGGTGTTTTGGTGATGTTTAGAGTTGGTTCAAAGTTAGTCAGTGTGTTGTTATGGTAATGTCTCATGTCATAAGTGAATGAGTTAGTTTTTTTTTTTGTGCTAATGTTGTAAAGTCTGGAGAATGAGGGAGGAGTTTGGTGGGTGAGATGTAATTTCGGTTAATGAAATGTGTAAGTGTGAATGTAATTTGGTGAGTGAATTAGAGAGACAAAATGTTATGTGGTCTTAGTAAAAGTATAGATAGTTTTAGTGATCTTCGTTATGATGATGTTTTAAGAGAATGTGTAAAAAAAAATGTTTTTGAATTAGGGGGTGGGGTTTTAAAAAAAATTTTGGTAAACGTTTTGATTGTGGTGATCTTAGATTTTGGGGGTTTTAAAACAGGTTAAAACAAGAAAATTTCCCTCTCGTTAAGTTAAATGAAGTAAAAGGTGGGGTGTGACCGTTGCTGATTGCCAAGAAAAACAAGGATGGAGTGGGATGTCATGGGGGTTTGGGGCCTATTGGGCGGGTATGTGTTGCTGGGGGTGAGGGGGGGGTTTTAGTTTTTGGGTATGGAGTTGGTGATTTGATTTTTTTTGTTAAAATTTTTTATGAAAAAGATTTATAGTGTTTTTTTTTTTGCGCTAAAGTTTTTAGGGATGTTAAAGGTGAGTGGGTTTCGTCTTGGTTTAGTGTTTTGGGGGGTTTTTTAAAAAATGGGTGATAGTCGGGTTATGTTGTTTCTTAGTTTATGGTGATTTTGGGGGTTGTTTTGACTGAATTCGGTCTTTTTTGGTAGTATTCAGTGGTTTTTTGGGAGTATTCAAAGGAGTTTGATGATTTTTTTGAATGTTTTCAAATGTTTTTTTTGGGGGAGTAATCAAAGGTAATTGAGTTGTTTTTGGTGTTGTACAAAGTAAAAAAACTGTGGTGTTTTGTGGGGTGTGTGTTTGTTTTTTTTGGGAAAATGTCTAAATGCCCTAAGTTTTTATGGGGTTAGTTTTTGTGTAATTTTGTAAAGTTGGGGGGATGAGGGAGCGTAGGGGTTGATAAAGTTGAATTTCAGTTAATGAAAGTGAAAGTTTTGGAAAAATTTAGAGATGTAAATCTTTTTTGGGAGAATTCAAAACGATTTTTGGAAGTGCTTCAGTGTTTTTGGGAAAATTTTAAAAGGGTTTTTTTCGTGAGTATTAAAGTGATTTATGAGAGTGCTCGAAGTAATTTTTTTGGGGTTGTTCTGTAGTGAGATGATAAAGGTTGTGGATGGGGAGAATATTTTTTAAAGAGATTTTGAGAAAAGGTGGTCCCCAAATAAAGTAAGAGTTTTTTTAAAGGGGGTGTTAAATTTAAGTGAGGTGTTGTGTGTGTGTGTGTGTGTGTTTTGTGTTTTGTGTTTTTAGGTGGTCAAGATTTTTGTAAAATATCTGAATCAGTGTTTTTTTGTGGTTTGAGAGGGGTTGATGAGATGCATTTGTGGATGTGAAATGTGATTTTTGTGGGTTCAGAAGGGGTTTGTGGGTGGAGGGAGGGGTATGGGGGGGGGTTGTATTTTTTTTTTAATGAAAAAGGGGGGGATTTTACAAAAAAAAAGGGTAATGTAGGGAATTTTTTTCAAAAAAATTAAAAAATTTAAAAAATTTAATGATTATTTTGGGGAAAAAAGAAGGGGGTGTTGAAAAAAAGTCGCGTAGTTGGGTAGTGAGATTGGGTTGTTGGGATTTATAATATAAAATTTTGTGGATAAAAAAGGAGATGGGCAGGGGAGGGGAAATTTTAAATTTGAATTTTGTAAATGTAGGGGGGGGGAAATTTTTTAAAATTACTTTTAAAAAATTTCAGTAAAAAGGGGGGGAAAAAATTTGTATCGAATAAATTGTGAAAAAAATTGGGTAAGTGATGAGGGTTGTTGGGTAAGTAGTGGTTTTTAGTGGGTGTGGATGCATTTTTTCGATGTGAAATGGATTTTTTTTTGTGTTTTGAAAAAGGGGGTGTTGGGGAAAGGGGGAGAGGATGTGGAAAAAAAAATGTGGGGGGAGGGGGAGGGGTTTTGGGGGGGTTGTATTAGGAAAATTTTAAGAAATATGGGGGGATTTTTTCTGAAAATAAAAAGGAATTTTATTGGGAAAATTTTACAAAGAAAATTTTGTAATTGAAAAGTTTTGTATATTAGAAAAGGAAAAGGGGGTGTTTTAAAAAATGTTTGCAGTAGTTGGGTTGTGAGATTAGTTGGTGAGTATTTTATCAATTTATGGGGATACAAGGAGATGGGTATGGAGAGGATTTTTATTAGGGGTTTTAAGGGAAAGTTGGGGGGAATGTGTATTACATTTAAAAAAATTTTGTAAAAAGAAAGGGGAAAAAAATTTTTTCGAAAGAGGAAAAAATTTTGAATTAATTTGGGAAGTGTGAAGGTTGTGGGGATTGTTGTCGAACTAAATATCGAAAAAAGTGTTATAAGTGAAATTGTTTTTGTGGGTGTTGTGGGGGTTTTGGGTGTTGGGGGGTTTTTTTGGGTGTTGTGGGTTGTGGGTGTGTTGTTTGGGAATAGAGTGCTGAAAAAAAAGGGTTTAAAATTGTGGGTTATTTTTGTGCTTTTTTGATGGGAAAATTTGTTTAAAACCCAGAGAAAATTGGGGGGGTGTGGGGATGTGGGTTTTGGGTGTTGGGGGGTTGTGGGTGTTGTTTTCGAAATAGAGATGCGAAAAATTTGGGTTTTAAGTTTTTGGGTTGTTGTTGTGACTTTTTCTGGGGAAATTAGTTAAACGGAAAAAATTGTGGGGGTGGGTTTTTGTGGGAAAGTGGGTGTTTTTGGGTCGTGGGGGTTGTGGGTTGTTTGGGTTTTTGTTGTCGAAAATAGAGTGTGAAAAGTGGTTAAAAAGTTGTGGGTTGTTGTTTTTGACTTTTTCTGAGGGAAAATTTGTTAAAAAAGAGAAAAATTGTAGGGGGGGTGGGTGTTGTGGGATGGGGTGTTTTTGGGTTGTGGGTTTTGGGGTTGTGGGTGTTGTCGGGAATAGAGTTGCTGAAAAGTGGTTATAAATTGTGGGTTGTTGTTCTTGTGGGGTGGGGGTGGGTTTTCGGGTTGTGGGTGTTGTGAGGGTGGGGTGTTGTGGGGTTTTTGGGCGTTGTTTTCGAACTAGTGTTGCCCAAAAAAAAAATGTTATAAAAAGGGGGGTGTTGTTGTGGGGGGTTTTTGGGTTTTGAGTGTTTGTGTTGTTTTTTGGGTTGTGTTCATGTTTTTTTTGCTCTATGTTATATCTTAGTTTGGGGGGAGTGGGGATCGTCCCTTTGGGTTTTATTTATTTTTTAGAGGTTTTGTGGGAAAAAGGGGGGTTAGTCTGTTATGTTGATCTTAGTTTATGGTGATTTTTTGGGGGTGTTTTGATGAATTCCGTGGTGTATTAGTTTTACCAAATGGTGTTTGAGACAAAATTTAAAGGTGTTTTTGAATGTGTTAAATTTTTGTGCAAAAGCATTTATGAAGGTGGGCTGGGAGTATTCCCGTTTGGGGTTTTTTTTTGGGGGTTTCGAATTTTGGGTTTTTGGAGTATTCAAAGGTAATTGATGGTGTTTTTTTGGGGGTTTTTCAAAGGGTCTGAGTTTGTTTTTTTTGGAACGTTTTAAAAATTTGGAGAAAGAGGGAAAAAGGAGGGGTTTTGGGGGGTGAGTTGTAATTTAATGAAATTGTAAGTGTAGATAAAACAGAGCTGTCAAATCTTATTTGGGGTATTAAAATGTTGTTTGGAAGTGTTTCAGTTTTTTTGTTTGGAAATGTTTAAAAGGTTTTTTTTGTGAGTAATTTAAAAAATTTATGCGGGGTGTTTTGAAGGGGTTCAAAACAAGGAAGGTGTGGGTGTGTGGGTTTTGTGTGTGTTGTGTGTGGGGTGGTGTGGTGTGTGGGTTTTGATATTAACTTTTGTAATATGTAAAATTGCGACCTTGTGGGAAATTTTTTGAAAAGTGGTTATAAGTGTTGTGGTGACTTTTTTGATGAAAAAATTTAAAACGAGAAAAAAAGTCTTTGACTTTTTGGGGTTTTTTTTGTAAGGAAATTTTGGATTGTTGTGGGTATTTAAGAAAAAAAAGTTTAAAAATTTTTTGGGTTATCCGGGTTAAAAGTGGGAAAAAAGTGTAGGGGGAAGTCGACAAGATTCAGGGCCCGGGTTTTGGGGGGTCATCACGTGACGTCACTGTAAAAGGGGGAAGTCGACAAGATTCAGCCTGTGTGTTGTGAGGTATCACGTGACGTCACTGACATAGGGCAAGTCGACAAGATTCAGCCTGTATGTGTGAGGGCATCACGTGAGTCACTAACGCCGAGAAAACACAGGTGGGGTGACGTCAAACATGTTTAGACCCGTAGTAAGAGAAAGTAACCATGCCCCATAGGAGGAGTTCATTTTTATTGCTTACCCCCAGAGGGGGGAATCCAAAAAAAACTTGATCCAAGGAGATGGAGTCTTGGTATTGTTGATATCGAGAAAACTTGATCCAAGAAGATGGAGTAGAAATACTTGGACATAGAGGGTAGAAGTGGATGGTGGGGGAAATCTTTGTATTATTGATATCGAGAAAAAAACTTGATCCAAGGAGATGGAGTCTTTGTATTATCGAGAAAAACTTGATCCGAGGAATTGGAGTCTTTGTATTATCGAGAAAACCTTAATCCAAGGAGATGGAGGAGGAATATTTTGGGGTGAAAGTGGGAGTTCATTTGAATGCTTACCCCCTGAGGGGGGAACCCAAAAAAACCTTGATCCGAGGAGATGGAGTCTTCGTATTATCGAGAAAACCTTGATCCAAGGAATTGGAGCAGGGAATTTGAGATGCAAGTGGGAGTTCATTTGAATGCTTACCTCCAGAGGGGGGAATCCAAAAATCTTGATCCGAGGAGATGGAGTCTTTGTATTATGGAGAAAAACTTGATCCAAAGAGATGGAGACTTGGTATTATCGAGAAATCCTTGATCTAAGGAGATGGAGGAGAAATAATTGGGATGCAAGTGGAAGTCCATTTGAATGCTTACCCCCAGAGGGGTGAACCCAAAAAAACCTTGATCCAAGGAGATGGAGTCTTTGTATTATCGAGAAAATCTTGATCCAAGGAGATGGAGGAGGAATATTTGGGGTGAAAGTGGGAGTCCATTTTGAATGCTTACCCCCAGAGGGGGGAATCCAAAAAACTTGATCCAAGATCATAAGAAAATGAAATTAAAAAAAAAATTGGAATGGGGGTGAAAGTGGGAGGGGGAACCTCAAAAATTTGATCCAAGGAGAGCAAAAGAAAATGAAATTCAAAAAAAATTTGAAAATAAACGGAAAAAAAATTTTGGGGGGGCGGGGCGATCCCAACGAGATGCAGAAGGGGACAGCAGAAAGGGCGGGCGGGCGCCGGACGGGGGGAGGGGCGGGGTGGGTTTCAAAAAGGGGGTGGCGGGGGGGTGGGGGCTGTGC
>NC_069409.1:4686895-4707746 GCF_026875155.1 Cherax quadricarinatus
ATCTCCCCAGGGGTATTGAGAGAGGAGCGAGGTGCTAGTGTACCCTAAAAACAATTTTCAATAAATCTATCGAAACAGGGGATGCCTGAGGCATGGAAGAAGCAAATGTAGCCCCAATCTTTAAAAAAGGAACAGACATAAGCATTAAACACAGACCAGTGCACTGAATGTAAGTATGAAAAATATGGAAGTATAGGAAAGAGTTGTGGAACACCTAGAAAGGACGATCTCATCAACAGCAGCCAACATGGTTTCCCAGGGACGGGAAATCCTGTGTCACAAACCTATGGAGTTCTATGAACATGGCGACAGCAGTAAGACAAGAGAGGGGGAGGTGGGTGGATTGCATTTCTTGGACTGTAAGAAGGCTTTGACACACGTTCCACACAAGAGATTGGTGAAAAAACTGGAGGACCAAGTAGGGATAACGGGGAAGGCACTAAAAATGGATCAGGGAATACTTGTCAGGAAGACAGCAGCGAGTCATGGTACGTGGCGAGATGTCAGAGTGGAAACCTGTGCCCCAGCGGTCCCGCAGGGGTCCATCCTGGGCCCAGTGCGTTTCTGGTATTTGTGAACGACATGACGGAAGGAATAGACTCTGAGGTGTCCCTGTTTGCAGATGACGTGAAGTTGATGAGAAGAATTCACTCGATCGAAACCAGGCAGAACTACAAAGGGATCTGGACAGGCTGCAGACCTGGTCCAGCAAATGGTCTCCTGAGTTCAATCCCACCAAGTGCATAGTCATGAAGATTGGGAAGGGCAAAGAAGACCGCAGACGGAGTACAGTCTAGGGGGCCGAGACTACAAACCTCACTCAAGGAAAAGATCTTGGGGTGAGTATAACACCAGGCACATCTCCTGAAGCGCACATCAACCAAATAACTGCTGCAGCATATGGGCGCCTGGCAAACCTCAGAACAGCATCCGACATCTTAATAAGGAATCATTCAGGACCCTGTACACCGTGTACGTTAGGCCCATATTGGAGTATGCGCACCAGTTTGGAAACCCCACACCTAGCCAAGCACGTGAAGAAACTAGAGAAAGTGCAAAGGTTTGCAACAGACTAGTCCCAGATGCTAAGAGGTATGTCCTACGAGAGTGGTTAAGGGAAATCAACCTGACGACACTGGAGGACAGGAGAGATAGGGGGGACATGATAACGACATACAAAATCAATAGAGAGGAATTGACAATGGTGGACAAGACAGGATGTTCCAGAGATTGGACACAGTAACAAGGGACACAGTATTGGAAGCTGAAGACAAACAAGAATGATATCACAGGGATAGTTAGGAAGATTTCTTCAGCCCAGAGTAGTCAGTAAGTGGAATAGTTTGGGAAGCGATGTAGTGGAGGCAGGATCCATACATAGCTTTAAGCAGAGGTATGATAAAGCTCACGGCTCAGGGAGAGTGACCTAGTAGCGATCAGTGAAGAGGCGGGGCCAGGAGCTCGGACTCGACCCCCGCAACCTCAACTAGGTGAGTGAGTACAACTAGGTGAGTACACACACACACACACACCTCACTTTACTTTGAACACCTTCAAAACACTCTCATAAATCATTGAATACTCACAAAAATACCTTTGAACATTTCCAAACAACACTGAAACACTTCCAAGACAACATTTTCAATACTCCCAATTAAGATTTGACAGCTCTGATTTATCTACACTTACTTATTTCATTAAATTACAACTCATCCCCCAAACTCCTCCCTCATTCTCCAGATGTTTACAACAGTATCACAAAAACTAACTCAGACACTTTGAACAACACCAAAAACACCATCAATTACCTTTGAATACTCCAAAAACATCATTCGAACACCCCAAAACACCAGTGAATACTCCCAGAACACCTTCATAAATACTCTTGCACATCATTTGAACACTTTCAAAAACACCTTTGAAGAGTCTCAAACACCATTTGAGTACTACTAATACACATCTGAATTCAGTCAAAACACCACCAAAAATCACCATAAACTAAGATCAACATCACAGACTAACACCCATTTTCACACAAATCCTCTCAAATCACTATAACCAAGATGATCCCACTCACCTCCAACTAAGATATAACATGAGAGCAAAAAAAAACATGAACACAATCCAAACACACACGAACACTCCAAACCCACAACACCCACAACAACAACCCCACTTACAACATCTGTTTTTCGGCAACACTAGTTCGACAACAACGCCCACAACCCACAACACCCACATCCCACAACACCCACAACCCACATCACCCACACCCCACAACAACAACAACCCACAACTTATAACCACTTTTCAGCATCTCTAGTTCGACAACAACACCCACAACCCACAACACCCACAACACCCGCATCCCACAACACCCACACCCTACAATTTTTCTAGTTTTAACTAAATTCATCAGAAAAAGTCACAACAACAACCCACAACTTATAACCACTTTTCAGCATCTCTAGTTCGACAACAACACCACAACCCACAACACCCACAACCCACAACACCCACACCCACAATTTTTCACGTTTAACTAATTTCATCAGAAAAGTCACAACAACAACCCACAACTTATAACCACTTTTCAGCATCTCTAGTTCGACAACAACACCCACAACCCACAACACCCACAACCCACATCACCCACACCCCACAATTTTTCCTCGTTTTAACTAATTTCATCAGAAAAAGTCACAACAACAACCCCAAACTTATAACCACTTTCAGCATCTCTAGTTCAACAACATCACCCACAACCCACAACACCCACACCCCACGACACCCACAACCCACAACACCACACAAACACCACAACAACAACTCACTTATAAACTCTTTTTCGATATGTCTAGTCCACAACATTACCACAACCACATCACTTACAATTAATCACAATTTTTCCTCTTTCGTACAATTTTTCCCTTCTTTTTACTGATCTCTAAATGTTACACATCCCCCTACATTACAAAATTCTAATACAATCCATCCCATACCCATCTCCTTGTACCACCATAATTGTATATACCTCACAACAACTAATCCGCACCCAACTACTGCACATATGTTTCAACACCCATCTTTTACCAAATATCATACCACTTTTCACATAATATAATTTCTTTGTAAAATATTCACCACATTACCTTTATTTTCAGTAAAATCCCCCCATATTCATTAAATTTCTAATACAACCCTCCCATACCCCTCTCCATCTCACCCACATTTCTTCTCATCCACTCACCCATCTCCCAACCCCTCTGACACCACTTTTCACCATCCACAATGATCATCACACTCAAATACTAAAATCACATCCATTTCAAAATCTAATCCACCTCCAACAACATTCAATACAACACCTCACCCATACCCTCAACTCCCCAATTACATTCTCTTAACATCACTACGATCTCCAACATACTTTTACAACCACAAACATCAACTCACCACCAATTACATTCACCACTCACCACAAAATCATACCAAATTACATATCAACCACCAACACACACACACACAAACAACACGACACACAACAACACACACACGAACAACTTAAACATCACAAACCATGACATCAAAAAATACACTGACACACAAAACACACACACAACTCAACACTACTAACCTAGAATATGGAAGACACACTAAGTGTTAGTCCCACAATATTTTTTGTTAACAAACCATTCTCTTAAAACATCATCATAACGAAGACTACTAAAACTACTATACTTTACAAGACCACATAACATGTTGCTTCTCTACTCACTCAACCAATTTACATTCACATAAACACATTATTAACCGAAATTACATCTCAACCACCAAACTCCTATTTCATTCTCCAACTTTACAACATACACAAAAAAACCTAGCATCATACACTATGACAGATACATTACCATAGACTAACACACTGACTAACTTGAACACTGTAAACATCACCAAAACACCAATGATCATCTTCAAAAATACTTGCACTCATTGAACACTTCCAAACACCATCATACACCTCCGAATGACTCCCAAAACACTACTGATTTATGACCAAATCACCACTGAATACTACCAAACACCGTCAAAATCACCAGAAACTAAGTTTAAAACATCACCATCTAACAATCCATATTATAGAAATTTACCACCCTCAAATCACTATAACAACACTCTCCCATGGAGTCAAAAAAAAAAGAAAGACTTGACAAAACCTAATACGCAAACACTTATACATGATCACCTCAACTGAAAACATATCTTGTACACAAAAATCTAAGACAACCACCAAAAATCACCCTGTTCACTTACCCAAAAATCACTAATATCACAGAAAACACTCATTTTATAAACATTCCACTCAAAAAATCAATTGACAATATCTACAGCGCACTCACCTCCACTACCACCAACACACCATGTCACACTCACAGGACCGCGAGGTCACCTCCAGTGACCACACTCCCATCTGTGTTTACTGTGTTAGTATACATCACACCAAGACCACCTTGTTACAACCTGTTGTACCCTACATGTCAAGAACACATAACTAAGCGTTACCAGATTTTATGACCACCACTTAATATCACAGAAAACCACTTTTATAATATTCACAGCAAAAATCACGATCACCATTCCATATCATGTTTACCATCATCTATCACTCAATCACCAAGATCACCAAAAATCTAGATCATGCCTACAAAACTACTATGATCCACTGCAAACACTTATTTTTTAAACTCGCACAAAAATACGACATACACAAAAATACCACGACACTTCCGCCTACATCTTAACATAACTGAGCACTATAACATATCACCTCACAAAAAAATAATATCAAGCACCCACAACTTTACTTTCAATTCAAATTTAAGACATGAGACTACCACCAAATCTAAGACTTCCCTTCCCTAACAAGCATCATCTTACTAAGACTACATGGGGGTCGTTCTTGGTTATAGTGATTTGAGGGGATTCTATAAATGGATGTTAGCTGGTGATGTTAATTAGTTTCGGTGATTTTGCGGTGTTTTGGTAGTATTCAGTGTGATTTGGTAGTATCAGTGTGTTTGGAGTATTCGAGGGTTTGATGGTGTGTTTTGAATGTGTTCAAATGATGTTGCAGAGTATTATGAAGTAATCATGGTGCTTTGGTGTTGTGTAGGAGGGGTGTATAGATATTGTATGAGTTGGTGATTGTGATTTTTAGGTGGATGTTTATGAAAATGATTATGAGTGTTTTCTTGCGCTCATGTTATATAATGATCGGAGGTGAGTGGGAGTCGTCTTGGTATAGTGATTTAGGGATTTCTATAAAATGGGTGTTAGTCTGTTATGTTGATCTTAGTTATGTGGTGATTTTGGTTGTGTTTGACTGTATTCGGTGCTGTTTTGGTAGTATTCAGTGGTGTTTTGGGAGTATTCAAAGGAGTTTGATGATGTTTTTGAATGTGTTCAAAGATGTTTTTGGAGTAATCAAAGGTAATTGATGTTGTTTTGGTGTTGTACAAAGTAAAGTGTGGTGTGAGTGGGGTTGTTGGTTAGTTTAGGAAAATGTCTCATGTCATAAGCGTATGAGTAGTTTTTGTAATGTGTTAAAGTCTGGAGGCTGAGGAGATAGATGGTGGTGATTGTAATTCAGTTAATGAATGTGTAAGATGTAGATAGATTTAGAGCTGATAAATTTTTTGGGTATTCAAAATGATTATTAGAACGTGCATCCTGTTTGTTTAGAAAATTCAAAGGGTTTATGAGTATTCAAGATATGATGTTTCGAAGATCACTGGGTTGTTCTTAGTGAGATGATAAGGTTGTGATGAGAGAATACTCTTAAGATAATGAAAAGGTGTAACAAATGATGTATGAGAGTGATTTTGAAGTGTCAAGTAAAAGTGAGGTGTGTGTGGTGTGTAGTTGTGTGTGTGTGTGTGTGTGTGAGGTGTGTGTGTGTGTGTGTACTCGCCTATTGTACACACCTATTTGTGGTTGCAGGGTCGATTCACGCTCCTGCCCCGCCCTTCGCTGATTGCTACTAGGTCCTCTCTCTCTCCCTGCCCCATGAGCCTATCATACCTCGCCTTAAAACTATGTATGGTTCCTGCCTCCACTACATCACTTTCTAGGCTATTCCAGGCCTGACTACTCTAGACTGAAGAATACTTCCTAACATCCCTTTGATTCATCGAGTCTTCACTTCCAATTGTGACCTCTTGTGTCTGTGTCTCATCTCTGGAACATCCCGTCTTTGTCCATGCTCGTCTATTCCGCGCAGATTTTAATGTCGTTATCAAGTTTCCCCTGACCCTCCTGTCCTCCAGTGTCGTCAGGCCGATTTCCCTCAACCTTTCTTCATAGACAATCCCCGTAGCTCTGAGACTAGTCTTGTTGCAAACCTTGCACTTTCCAATTTCTTGACGTGCTTGACTGGTGTGGATTCCAAACTGGTGCTGCATACTCCAGTATGGGCCTGACGTAGATGTATACAGAGTCTAAACGAATCCTTACTGAGTATCGGAACGCTATCCGTAGGTTTGCCAGCGCCCGTATGCTGCAGCAGTATCTGATGATGTGCGCCTCAGGAGATATTGCTCGTGTTATACTCACCCCCAGATCTTTTCCTTGAGTGAGGTTTGCAGTCCTTTGGCCATCTAAACTATATTGTGTCTCGGTCCTTCCTTTGCCCTTCCCCAATCTTCATGACTTTGCATTGGCAGGGTTAAATCAAGTAGCCAGTTGCTGGACCAGGCTTGTAGCCTGTCCAGGTCTCTTTGTAGTTCTGCCTGATCCTCGTCCGATTTGGTTCTTCTCATTAACTTCACATCATCTGCAAACAAGGACACTTCTGAGTCTATCCCTTCCGTTATGTCGTTCACAAATACCAAGAACAGCACAGGTCCTAGGACTGACCCCTGTGGAACCCCGCTTGTCACAGGCGCCCACTCTGACACCTCGTCACGTACCATGACTCGTTGTTGCCTCCCTGTCAGGTATTCTCTGATCCATTGCAGTGCCTTTCCTGTTATGTGTGCCTGATCCTCTAGCTTTTGCAGTAACCTCTTGTGAGGAAACTGTGTCGAAGGCCTTCTGCAGTCCAAAAATATGCAGTCGATCCACCCCTCTCTCTCTTGTCTTACTTCTGTCACCTTGTCATAAAACTCTAGTAGGTTTTGTGACACAGGATTTTCCTTCCCTGAAACCGTGCTGGTTGTCAATTATACACTTGTTTCTTTCCGGTGCCCCACCACTCTCCTCCTGATGATCTTCTCCATGACCTTGCATACTATACACGTTAGTGATACAGGTCTGTAGTTTAGTGCCTCATGTCTGTCTCCCTTTTTAAAAATTGGGACTACATTTGCCATTTTCCATACCTCAGGGAGTTGCCCAGTTTCAAATGATGTGTTGAAGATCTTTGTTAATGGCTCACACAATATCTCTGCTCCCTCTTTAAGGACCCATGGAGAGATGTTGTCTGGTCCCACCGCCTTTGAGGTGTCAAGTTCGCATAGCAGACTTCTTCACCTCCTCCTTGGTTATATGTACCTCATCCAGCACTTGCTGGTGTGCCCCCCTGTTCTGATTTCTTGGAGTCCTACTGGTTTCCACTGTAAATATCTCTTTCAATCTTGAGTTGAGCTCCTGACAAACCTCTCGGTCGTTTCTTGTGAATTCCCCATCACCCTTCCTCAGTCTGATTACCTGGTCCTTGACTGTTGTTTTCCTCCTGATGTGGCTTACTAAACAGCTTCGGGTCAGTCTTTACTTTTGATGCTATGTCATTTTTCATATTGTCATCTGAGCCTCCCTTCTTTATCTGTGCATATTCATTTCTGGCTCTTCGGCTGATTTCTTTATTTTCCTGAGTTCTCTGTCTTCTGTATCTTTTCCATTCTCTAGTACACCTAGTTTTTGCCTCCCTACACCTTTGAGTGAACCAAGGACTCGTTATTGTTCTTCCCATTATTTCTGTTTCCCTTGGGAACAAACCTCTCCTCTGCCTCCTTGCATTTTTTTGCTACATAGTCCATCATTTCTTGTACTAGCTTTCCTGTCAGTTCCCTCTCCCACTGAATGTCTTGAAGGAAGTTCCTCATGCCTGAGTAGTTCCCCCTTTTGTAGTTTGGTTTTTCCCAGCCTATTCCTGCTACTCTCTCCACTTGGAGCTCAACTATGTAGTCGAAGCACAGAACCACATGATCACTAGCTCCCAGGGGCCTTTCATACATGATACCCTCGATGTCCGAACTACTCATGGTGAATACAAGGTCCAACCTTGCTGGTTCATCCTCTCTTCTCTCTCTGGTAGTGTCTCTAACATGTTGATGCATGAGGTTTTCCAGTACCACATCCATCATCTTGGCTCTCCATGTTTCGGGACCCCCATGGGGCTCCAGGTTTTCCCAGTCAATCTTCTTGTGATTGAAATCACCCATAACTAGTAACTTTGCTCCCCCCATGAGTGTTCTCCTGGCCACCTCGGCCAGTGTGTCGATCATTGCTCTGTTGCTCTCATCGTATTCTTCTCTTGGCCTCCTGCAGTTCTGTGGTGGGTTGTACATTACTGCAATTATCACCTTATGTCCCTCAGATTGGATTGTTCCTACTAAGTAGTCCCTTTCGCCCGTGCCATCCATTCCTTCCATTTTCTCAAAACCCACTGGTTTTTAATGAGCAGTGCAACTCCTCCTCCCCCTCTCCTCCCTCTGTCTTTCCTGAGGAATTGATATCCGGATGGAAAGATTGAATCTGTTATTATTCTGGTGAGTTTTGTTTCTGTGAGTGCTATTATGTCTGGGGATGTCTCTTTGATTCTTTCGTGCCACTCCTCATACTTGTTTGTTATTCCATCTGCATTTGTATACCACACCTTCAACTTCTTTTCTAAGACTGTGGTCTGGGAGGTATATTGGGGTTGGGGAAGTGGGAGACCTGGTAAGGAACTATGGGTTGTTGCTGTGGGGGTGGAGTTTGTAATGTAGTGGGTGGGGGCATTGGATGTGGCATGGGTGTTTTGATTTAGTGTGTTTGGTTGCACTGGGGTGGACCTGGTTGGGAGGCTTCTATAGGAAGTTGTGAGGGAGGCTGTATTGATCTTCTTCCTGGGTCTGGGATCTCCTGTCTGTCTTCTCCATCCCCTCTCTTTCCTCCTTTCGCCTTTGTACCATCTCTCTCAGTTTCTGCCTTTCTTCTTGTGTTCTGTCGCGGTCGAGATACACCTTCCTGTATGCCGTCATGTCCCTTAATCGTGCTTTCTCCTGCAGGATCCTGGTCCGAGTTGCTTCTGCCTTGAAGGTCACTCTCACTGGCCGGGTTCTTTTTTTACAAACCCCCCTATTCTCCGAAAATTTTCCAGCTGGGTCATATCGTCTTCTCCTATTGCTTTCATGATGCTTTCAATTGCTTTTTTTTTCCCTTGTTTTCTTGCTTCATATGTTTCCCCTTCGACTTCCTGGAGCCCATACACAAAGACTGACCTCACCCTTTCATTCTCCCACTGTATATCCCTGTGTATCCCCTCATTTAATTTGGTTTCCTCCACTGCAGCTTTCCTTTCATCAGTTTCACTGGCTAATGTACTTGGGCTCAGTGGACTGTCATTTTCCCTTCTCGGCTTTCCTTGGGCTCTGTTGTTGTCTGTTAGGCCTCCACATAAAGCTTAGCTCTTTTCATTTGCTACAGTCTCCTCTGATAGAGCTTCTCCATGCAGTTGTGCCCCTTCTTTCCCTACAGTCCCCTTATTTGTGGCTGAGGTAGCAGTCTGTGTGTGTGTGTGTGTGTGTGTGTGTGTGTGTGTGTGTGTGTGTGTGTGTGTGTGGTGTGTGTGTGTGTGTGTGTGTGGTGTGTATGTGTGTGTGTGTGTGTGTGTGTTTGTGTGTGTTAGGTGGTCATAGAATTTTGTGAATATCTTGGATACAGTGATTTTAGTGGATTTGAGATGGGGGTGATGAGATGCATTTGTGGATGTGAAATGTGATTTTGTTGTGTTTTCAGAAGAGGTGTGTTGGGAGATGGGTGAGTGATGAGAAGAAATGTGGGTGAGATGGAGAGGGGTATGGGGAGGGTTGTATTAGAAATTTAATGAAATATGGGGGATTTACTGAAAATAAGGTAATGTGTGAATATTTTGCAAAGAAATTAATATGTGAAAGTTACGATGTATTGGAAAAGAATGGAGGGTGTTGAAACATGTCGCAGTAGATGGGTAGCGAGATTAGTTGTTGTGAGTAAAATATCAATTTATGTGGATACAAGGAGATGGGTAGGAGGATTGTATTAGAATTTTAGTAATGTAGGGGAATGTGTATTACATTTTAAGATTCAGTAAAAAGAAGGGGAAAAATTTGTATCGAAAGAGGAAAAATTGTGAATAAATTGGTAAGTGATGAGGGTTGTGGGTAATGTTGTCGGACTAGACATATCGAAAAAAGATGTTATAAGTGAGTTGTTGTTGTGGGTGTTGTGGGTGTTGTGGGTGTGGTGTTGTGGTTGTGGTGATTGTCGAACTAGAAATGCTGAAAAGTGGTTATAAGTTGTGGGTTGTTGTTGTGACTTTTTCTGATGAAATTAGTTTAAAACGAGAAAAAATTGTGGGTGTGGGTGATGTGGGTTGTGGTGTTGTGGTGTGTGGGTGTTGTTGTCGAACTAGAGATGCTGAAAAGTGGTTATAATGTTGTGGGTTGTTGTTGTGACTTTTTCTGATGAAATTAGTTAAAACGTGAAAAAACTGTGGGGTGGGTGTTGTGGGATGTGGGTGTTGTGGGTTGTGGGTGTTTTGGGTTGTGGGTGTTGTGGGTTGTGGGTGTTGTGGGTTGTGGGTGTTGTTGTCGAACTAGAGATGCTGAAAAGTGGTTGTAAGTTGAGGGTTGTTGTTGTGACTTTTTCTGATGAAATTAGCTAAAACGAGAAAAAATTGTAGGGGTGTGGTGATGTGGGATGTGGGTGAGGGGTTGTGGGTGCTGTTGTCGAACTAGAGATGCTGAAAAGTGGTTATAAAGTTGTGGGTTGTTGTTGTTGTGGTTTGTGGGTGATGTGGGTTGTGGGTGTTGTTGGATGTGGGTGTGTGGTTGTGGGCGTTGCTGTCGAACTAGTGTTGCCGAAAAAGAGATGTTATAAGTGGGGTTGTTGTTGTGGGTGTTGTGGGTTGTGAGTGTTCGTGTGTGTTTGGATTGTGTTCATGTTTTTTTTTGCACTCATGTTATATCTTAGTTGGAGGTGAGTGGGATCGTCTTGGTTATAGTGATTTGAGAGGATTGTGTGAAAAGGGTTTTTAGTCTGTGATGTTGATCTTAGTTTATGGTGATTTTTAGTGGTGTTTTGACTGAATTCAGTGGTGTATTAGTAGTACTCAAATGGTGATTGAGACTATTCAAAGGTGTTTTTGAATGTGTTCAAATGATGTGCAAGAGTATTTATGAAGGTGTTCTGGGAGTATTCACTGGTGTTTTGGGGTGTTCGAATGCTGTTTTTGGAGTATTCAAAGATAATTGATGGTGTTTTAGGTGTTGTTTAAAGTGTCTGAGTTAGTTTTTGTGATACTGTTGTAAAAATCTGGAGAATGAGGGAGGAGTTTGGGTTATGAGTTGTAATTTAATGAAATATGTAAGTGTAGATAAATTAGAGCTGTCAAATCTTAATTGGAAGTATTCAAAATGTTGTCTTGGAAGTGTTTCAGTGTTGTTTGGAAATGTTCAAAGGTATTTTAGTGAGCATTCAATGATTTATGCGAGTGTTTTGAAGGTGTTCAAAGTAAAGTGAGGTGTGTGTGTGTGTGTGTGTGTGTGTGGTGTGGTGTGTGTTGTGTGTGTGTGTGTGTGTGTGTGTGTGTATGTGCATATTAACTTCGTAATATGTAAAATTGCGACTAGTGAATTTATCGAAAAGTGGTTATAAGTGCTGTGGTGACTTTTTCTGATGAAATAGTTAAAACGAGAAAAATGTCTAGACTTGTGTTGTATTTTGTAAAGAAATTGTGGATTGTTGTGGGTATTAACGAAAAAAAATGTGAAATTATTTTGGGTTATCCTGGGTTAAGAGTGAAAAATATGTAGGGGGAAGTCGACAAGATTCAGCCTGTGTGTGTGGGGTCATCACGTGACGTCACTGTCATAGGGAGAAGTCGACAAGATTCAGCCTGTGTGTGTGAGGTCATCACGTGACGTCACTGACATAGGGGCAAGTCGACAAGATTCAGCCTGTATGTGTGAGGTCATCACGTGACGTCACTAACCGCCGAGTAAACACAGGTGGGGTGACGTCACACATGTTTAGACCTGTAGTAAGAGAAAGTACCATGCCCCCATAGGAGGAGTTCATTTGAATGCTTACCCTCAGAGGGGGGAATCCAAAAAATACTTGATCCAAGGAGATGGAGTCTTGGTATTGTTGATATCGAGAAAACTTGATCCAAGGAGATGGAGTAGAAATACTTGGTCATAGAGGGTAGAAGTGGATGGTGGGGGAAATCTTTGTATTATTGATATCGAGAAAAAACTTGATCCAAGGAGATGGAGTCTTTGTATTATCGAGAAAAACTTGATCCGAGGAATTGGAGTCTTTGTATTATCGAGAAAACCTTGATCCAAGGAGATGGAGGAGGAATATTTTGGGGTGAAAGTGGGAGTTCATTTGAATGATTATCCCCAGAGGGGGGAACCCAAAAAACCTTGATCCGAGGAGATGGAGTCTTTGTATTATCGAGAAATCCTTGATCCAAGGAATTGGAGCAGGGAATTTGAGATGCAAGTGGAGTTCATTTGAATGCTTACCCCCAGAGGGGGGAATCCAAAAAGCTTGATCCGAGGAGATGGAGTCTTTGTATTATCGAGAAAAACTTGATCCAAGGAGATCATAAGAAAAAAAAATTAAAAAAAAATTGGGATCGGGGGTGAAAGTGGGAGGGGGAACCTCAAAAATTTGATCCGAGGAGATGGAGTCTTTGTATTATGGAGAAAAACTTGATCCAAGGAGATGGAGGAGGAATATTTGGGGTGAAAGTGGGAGTCCATTTTGAATGCTTACCCCCAGAGGGGGGAATCCAAAAAAACCTTGATCCAAGGAGATGGAGTCTTTGTATTATCGAGAACACCTTGATCCAAGGAGATGGAGGAGGAATATTTGGGGTGAAAGTTTGAGTCCATTTTGAATGCTTACCCCCAGAGGGGGGAATCCAATAAACTTGATCCGAGATCATAAGAAAATGAAATTCAAAAAAAAAATTGGGATGGGGGTGAAAGTGGGAGGGGGAACCTCAAAAATATGATCCGAGGAGAGCAAAAGAAAATGAAATTCAAAAAAAATTTGAAAAAAATCGCAGCAGAAGGCGTGGGCAGGCGCGACGGACGGGCGCGAGGGGCGCGGCGGGCGCGAGGGCATGGCGGGCGGGTGGTCGGCGCAAGGGCGGGGGCGGGTGGGGGCGAGGGTGGGGGACGTGGGTGGGTCGTTGGTGGGGTGGTCTCGAGGGCGAGGTGGTCTCGAGGGTGAGGTGGTCTCGAGGGCGAGGTCAAGGTCATTAGCATATAGGTGTGAAAAAGGAGTCCGCTCAGGAAAGGGAGCCACTCAGACGCAGCCCTTTCGGGAGGAGACAGCTCAGGAAGGACCGCTCTGTAGAAGGAGCCAACTCAGCCGCCTTCAGCACTACTTATATAATATATATAAATATATAAATATATATATATATATATATAATATATATAAATATATATATAATATTATAATATATATATATATATGCATGTATATGAGTGTGTTGTTGTGATAGGTGTTGTGTGTGTACATTAGGTAAAATTTGCGATATTGTCTTAAACAGCATCGCTCTTCTTGCCGAATAAGGCAAGCGAAAATTTGTGTATGCAATAATTTTGCAAAAATCATTCTCAACCTAACGAGAAAAATATGTTTCATTCTGTTTGTTTATTATTAAATTATTGTAAACTTATCTAAAATGTATTTAGTTGGATTAAGCTAATTGAAGTTGCGCTTATTGCAACAGGGTTAGGTAAGTTTTCTATGTTTCTTTTGGCAAAAAAAAAAATATATTAATTTTTACATTAACATAAAGAAAATAAATATCTATAAACGTATAAGAGAAAATTTTAGAAAGGGCTTAATTTTAAATGAGTTCTTGCTATTTGGCAAGTTTTACCTATTCGGCACGATATCTATATTTAAATCGTGCTGAATGGGTAAAGCTGGTCAATTAGTAAGAACTCATTTAAAATTAAGTCCTTTGTAAAATTTTCTGTTATACATTTTAAAAATATTTTTTCATGTTTGTTAATGTAAAAATTAATAATTTTGTACAAAAAGAATCTTAGAAAACTTAATAACCTTATTATAACAAGCGTAATTTAATTTAGCCTAATCAAACTAAATATATTTTAGATAAGTTTAAAATAATTTAATAATAAACACACACAATTAAATGTTTTCTTAGTTAGATTCAGAATGTTTTTTTGCAAAATTATTGCATACATAAATTTTCGCTTGCCTTATTCGGCAAGAAGAGCGTTGCTATTGAAGCCAAAATCTCAAGATTTACCTCCTCCCTGTTTTGTGTACTAGCCTCCACGAGCAGTATTTTATATTATTGTAACCACGAACAAGTGGTGTTTAATCAGTAATGTTAAATGCTGAGCATCATGAAATTCTCGCTCAATATGGGTTCGAATCCTCGGCTAGTTGCAGTGTTGTACTGATCCATAACAACACTAAGACTAGCCAAGGATTCGAACCCACGTTTTAGCCCAACTCACGGTGAGCGAAAATTCCATGATGCTCTAATCCACGGAATCATTCAATCCTACAAAAATCACGCACCAAGCAGAGCTAGGTGTTGTACCGTGATCCGAGGACATTCGATGGTGTGGGTGCTTCAGAGATAATTTCATCATCCTCCCCGTTTGGTGTACTAGCCTCCAAGAGCAGCATTTTGTAAGCCACAGCACCGTGTCCTCCTTTGCGGATGACACCCGAATTTGCATGACAGTGTCATCCATCAAAAATCCTGCAAGAGTCCAGCGGACATGATCCAAATCTTAAAATATGCCGCAGAAAACAACATGGAGTTTAAAGAAATCAAATTTTAATTGCTCCGCTACGGAAAAATCGAGTAAATTTAAAATGTATTGGAGTATAAAAGAAATTCCAACAACACAATATAGAAAAAACTAATGTGAAGGACCTGGGAGTGATATTGTCAAAATATCTCACTTTCAAAGACCACAACAATGTATCTAAAACTTCTGCTAGGAAAATAATAGGAAGGATAATGAGAACCTTCGAAACTACGGATGCAAAGCCCATGATGATTCTCTTCAAGGTGATTGTTCTCTCTAGACTGGAACATTGCTGTACACTAACGCCCCTTTCAGGGCAGGCGAAATTCCAGACCTGGAGAATATACAGGGAACTTTCACAGCATAAGTGCTAAAAAGCATCTAACTTATTGGGAACGGTTGAAGTCCCTTGATTTGTGCTCCCTGAAATGCAAGCGAGAAAGAAACATGATAACATAAACTTGAGAAATCCTAGAGGGACCAATCTCAAATGTGCGCATGAAAATCACTCTCTATGGAAACAAAAGACTTGGCAGGAGATGCAACATCTCCCAACGAAAAGCAGGGGGGCGCCACGAGAACGCTAAAAGACAACGCAGTAAGTGTCAGGGGCCCAAGGCTGTTCAACTCCTTCCCAGCACACAAGAAAATGACCAATAGGCATCTGGCTTTCTTCAAGAAGGCGCTGGGCAGTCACCTAAAATCAATTCATTACGAGCCTTGCTTTGGCTCATACGTCGGTTCACCTACGACCAGCAAAAACAGCCTGGTTGATCAGGCCTTGATCCACCGCGAAGCCTGGTCACGGACCAGGCCCCGGGGGAGCCGACCCCCGAAACCCTCTCCAGGTATACTCCAGGTGTTTGTTGACTACTTAATATTAGGTGCACCCACATCTTTCCAAGAATTATAATGATTGAGTCATTAATAAATACATAACTACTATTCATCATCTACAGTGAAAGAAATAACCAACTCTAACAGATGTAACAATCTGATATGTACGAACTTTGAATTATGGCGCCATTGTCAAATAAGGAAAGATAAGGGTGATTATCCAATTACAGTAAAATAAATGGTAATATAACCTGTAAATGTTTATATCTTCCCGAGATGACAACATCTTGAGACAAATTAAATATCTTATCGGTCTGGAAATAATACGTTGATGGTTCTGTTCACCAATCCACTGGTGCAGCTGGTAGTGCTGCTGTTGTCGAACAGAGTGATGGCTCTCTTAAAGAAATTGGAGCACGCATCAATAATTGGGCCTCTACCCTTCAGACAGAACTGTTTGCCATACTCCTTGCACTGAAATGCATCTATGTATCAAAGATTGACAGTTTAATTGTAACTGATTCTCTGTCATCCATAAATGCTCTCAACTCATTAAGCATAAATTGTGGCATGCTTGTGTCAGAAGCCAGACACAGGTATGGTAGGATTGTGGACAGTGGAGTCAGAGTGCACATGCTGTGGATTCCATCTCACATTGGTCTTCAGATGCATGATAGAATTGATAAATTGCTAAGCTGTATGCTTTCAAAGAGGGAGTAGATTACAATCTTGGCTTGTCAGGTAGTAGTTTGAGAACAATAATACGAAAAGAACTTCAGCTGAATTTTATGGACTTAAGGCTCAGGGAGATTGACACCAGTGAGTCCATCTATCATCATTCTATCATGCAGGAGGAGCCACATGTCTATGGTGCATCCAACAAAATAAGCAGACTCTTGGATGTCACTACCGCCCGGCTCCGGCTGGTTACAAGTATCTTTGGCAGGTTAAATCACCACCACCAGATGTAGACCAAACGAAATGTAAACTTTGCCAGATGGATTATTGTCACACCCTGCGTCATTATGTACTGGAGTGCGATAAAATTAATGAATTTAGAAACAACTCACTCAGAAGTTTTCAAGAAATGGCTAAGTATTTTATCCACAGTGGTATATTACAGACCATTCTGGAGAAATACCCTGACTTTGCTAGCTGTAAATAAAGCATTACCACATATGTGCATGTGTGTGTGTGTGTGTGTGTGTGTGTGTGTGTGTGTGTGTGTGTATGTGTGTGTGTGTGTGTGTGTGTGTGTGTGTTGTGTGTGTGTGTGTGTGTGTGTTTGTGTGTATGTGTGTGAGTGTGTGAGAGTGTGTGTGTGTGTGTGTGTGTGTGTGTGTGTATGTGTGTGTGTGTGTGTGTGTGTGTGTGTGTGTGTGAGTATGAGTGTGTGTGTGTGTATGAGTGTGTGTGTGTGTGTGTATGAGTGTGTGTGCGTGTGTGTGTATGAGTTTGTGTGTGTGTGTGTGTGTGTGTGTGTGTGTGTGTGTGTGTTTATGTGTGTGTGTGTATGAATTTGTATTGTGTGTGTGTGTGGTGAGAGAGAGAGAGAGACTCAGCAATCAACATTTGCACCAATAACTCACTACAGTTGTGACCGGGTGTGGAGGGTGTGAATTGCTCATTACTCTAAAATTTGTTCATGCTTGCAGCCATGTATGAACGTAAGTAACCATTCTTACAGTATTCATTACCTTTGTAACTTGTGAGTTCATTACCTTTGTAACTTGTGAGTTCATTACCTTGTACCTAGTTCAGCCATCAAAACTTTGGAGCCCGGTCCCTGGACCCATTGTGTACCTCTGTAATCTGTAAATACCTTTGTAACTTGTAATGATTGTGACTAGACCTACCTGGAGTTCATTACCTTTGTAAATTGTGAGTTCATTACCTTTGTAAATTGTGAATTCATTACCTCTGTAACTTGCTCAGCTATCAAAACTTTGAGGCCCAGTCCCTGGACCCATTATGTACCTCTGTAATCTTTTGACTACCGCCCACAGGATGGGTATGGGGTGCATAATAAACATATTAAACTAAAAAAAACTAACTAACTGGAAATAAATATTTAAACTTATGTGAAATAAAGGATATATTTATGTGTGAAAAGAATGTAAAAACTGATGTTAACCCTTGAAAATCTAAGAAAATTTTCCTATCTTTAAGCATTTATGGAGTTTTGTGAGAAATAAAACAGCATAGAGTGGAGAAATATTCAATTTTATTAAAGAAATCTCTCGAAAGATGGAAAACTAATTATGATGATTTAAAAAGAAAAAAGTTAAGAATAATAAGAAAATGAATGTGAATTTGACGGAGTTGAGTATGAAATGTTGAGGATCAAAGAGAAGTCAGTGTTCATGAATCTTAGTCTTGGCTTTGTCTCTGTAAATGCTTTCTTTCTCATTGTATTGTAAAATACTCCAAACTACAGAAGATTCATTACTTGACCTGACCTTTATCTCAACCTTACCTCTTCTCCTTTCCTATACTTTCCTTCCCTTTCATTTCTTCTGCCTAGGTGGGTTCTATCCAATGAGATTTTTCCTGAGTTATTGTCCTAGCCTCATGAACCATTATCTCTGCTGCAGAGATCCTTTTTTCTCTTTGTTGTCCTTGACTACCTCCTTACTATAAATTTACTTCTGCTTCGTTAAAAATCCACTCTCTGACACGTGTCACTAACACTACTCCTTTCTTATTACCACCTCTGACACTGTTGCATTACTTATACTGCTGCTACTACTACTGTGTCCCTCTCATGTATGTATGTATATTGGCTCCCTTCCCATCGCATTTCTGTTTGGGGTTTTTAACGTCCAATTTGGACCTATGTCCGGGTTATTCGTGTATTGTTCCAGTCAGAGTTTAAAAAGTGCCTTTTTACTCTTTTACGGATCAGGGATTGGTGGGGTAGGTAATCGGGGCGTCAGGGAGAGGGGTGAGGGTCGGGTGTAAGTGTTGGCTGAGGGGTCAGGTAAGGAAATCAGATCTTGAGGGTGGATGAGGGGTTCGATGTTGGGTGAAGGGATTTTTAGTGTTGACAGAAAGTTTATTTATTATCGATGGATGAAGCACAGAGAAGCGTCTATGCATGATATCTCATCAGGGGTTCAGTTGAGCAGTGTTTTGGTATTAAAACTAAGTGAACAATAACTTGGTGTTGATCAGAAAAACTTTTGTTTCTCATTAGTAAAAGTTAGAACTGTTATAACAATAATGAAAAATTTTCTTTAATACTTTATGCACATGCCTTTTCATCAGGAGAGTCTTCACACTTCCGTAGCCTCTCATGAGAAGGAAAAATGTGGGAGGACTTGTTCACATTTACTAGCATGCACAGTGCGATTGTCAGGAGGAATGGAATATGTGGAGAATTCTGACCCTCACACCTGCCTTCTGTGCATGCTCGTGTGGTGCTGGATTTAATTCCTCGGACAAAGAGTCAAGTCTCTCACTTGCATCAACTTACCCCCCCCCCACCACATATAGGATGCATAAAAAGAAAACTAGCCTTAGTCCTCATTATAGTACTCAGAAATAGAAAGGAGAGTAGCGGATGCAAATAAAAAGACAAAGGTTCTAGTACAAGAAACTAAGAAACACAGAAGTGTAGAGGGTGTAGGATACATCATTCTCATTACTCATAAATGTAATGAGAATAAGTGTGAATGGTGCAGGAGACAGGACTAATACTTACTAAGGAACTCCTAGTAACGATCACTAGTGTGGATGGTGCAGGAGAGACAATAATCTTCCAGCTGTCCAGTCCATGACTTAGTTGGCCACTCACCACCCCATGCACCTGGAACATTACACTCGTCAAATATTTTCATTCATAACGCAAACATCGTAATTAATTTTTCCTACTCAAGTTTTAATACTTCTTATTTTTTTCTGAATCAAGATTTCATTTTAGTGCAAATAATAATAATGATAATAATAATAATAATAATAATAATAATAATAATAATAATAATAATAATAATAATAATAATAATAAATATTATTATTATTAAAATATATGTATTAAGATCTCGATAACTTCTCATAAACTGTGCTTGAATGTAAATTTTATTTGACTATAAATATAGTAGCTAACTCATAGCCTGCCTGTTATTCCCTTCCTTTCTGGCCCTCTAGGGTAAAAAAAATAGAGAGGGATCGCAGAAATCATGACACAACTGCAAATAACCTTGGGAAGGAGCAAGCTAGTTATAAAACTAGCAAGGCAGTGCTCTAACCAGTAGACAGTGTGTACTGTGCAGTCTATAGGGTAAAGCACTGGACTGTTGGATTTTCACTGGCTTGCCGTACGTTCGAGTCTTATTAATTCCTCGTGGGGTACTATACTCACAGTGAATGAATGTGGGAGTTTGGTTGTCAGACGTTCGAGCAATGCTGGCAGCTCCTCCGGCGTAGCCTCCTGCAGTGATGCCATAGCCGTTCTTTGTTTTCCTTCTGTCCTCCGTAGGTCCTTCTTTCTGTCTTACACAGGTAAACACATAACTTGTTCTGTAATTCAGTCATTCAGTTTTATCTGATCTTCAGTTCGTCCATTTAATATTTGTTAATTTGATATTTGTCAATTTAGGCTTTTCGCTTACGTACGTTTACCTATTTTTAACCATAAATAACCAAAAACAACGAAATAAAAAAAAAAACAGCGGAATAGTCGAGCACAGAGATACTTGAAAACTGGAACTGCGGTGATGGAGGAGGAAGGTGTAGCGATAATGGTAGAGCAATGAATAGTGAGAATTGTTGATGTTCGAGAGAGTACGTTACGCACGATAACGCTGTTACATGGCTAAGATAACGTTGAAATCAACAGTAATATCAGGACTATCGCAAAAGAAATTTGTGAGTGCAAGATATGCGAATGTTAAAACCAAACAGTTGATAAAAGATACTTCCATAGTATCTATGTTGGCTTGAAACTAAAACCA
>NC_069409.1:4708246-4740746 GCF_026875155.1 Cherax quadricarinatus
CCCCAAAGTGACGTCGTTGCCCCGCGTAGGTCACCATTACTTGAGTCCTGAAGTTTTGTAGGTAAACGTAGGAAGGAAGGGGATGCCTCAATGTCATTTTCAAGGGAAAAATTTCCCCTCAGGCACCCCAAAGAATATGATCCTTCCTTCCACTTCCCCCAATGTCGCCATATAAAACGGTCCCAAACTTCTCAAAGACGACACGCAGGTCTGCCTCATCAGCCTCAAAGGGTATATTCCTGATTTTCACCCACGTGTAATGACGGGACACATCATGTAGCCTTACCGTCACAGCAGAATTCATGGCACACAAAGTTTTTGGGAATCTGGTGACTATGTCTTCGTATACATTTGAAATTGCAAAATTTTCACAAAAATTCGTTTATCCCCCATGCAAGGCTACACCATACAGCTTTTCATTTGCAATGCCGTATGTGTCCTGATGATGGCAGGTAATAAAACTTGAGCTGATGGGCATCACAGCCCCACGCACCACTTCTAGGGCCGACAGTGTTTACCCGTCTTCTTGCCTGCTGCGCCTTTTTGTGAAAACCAAGTTGTCACCGGCTGACAGCAGAGGGCAGGCTCAGCTCACGTTCGCTCGTCCCAGAGGTTGAGCGACGAATTATGTAAGGCTTATCATGTCGTGTACACGACTCGGATGTTTTACTGAACTGATGAAGCCATCTGTATGTTCGGGTGTGGGCTGTCTTTTGCTTGAAAGAATATTTTACGATGTTGCGTATCCAGGGGGGGGTACGTTGGGTGTGTGAAAATACAGCAACTTGTAGTATGTGGTCTTTATACATGTGTTTTGTGTGGGGATTGGAACATGGAGTTGAGCTTTCATATCCTTTATAATTGTTCATGTTAATCGTTTTCCATAAACTTGTGTATAGCATATTGTACACCGTGTAATGTGTTATTTTAAATAAAATATAAAAATGAATATATAACCGTTAAGAGAAACAACTTTTGTCATTCCGAAAGCGTCTTAAGATATAGAAAGTTAGAGATTTTGTAGTTTCAAGCCAACATAGATACTATGGAAGTATCTTTTATCAACTGTTTGGTTTTAACATTCGCATATCTTGCACTCAGAAATTTCTTTTGCGATAGTCCTGATATTACTGTTGATTTCAACGTTATCTTAGCCATGTAACAGCGTTATCGTGCGTAACGTACTCTCTCGAACATCAACAATTCTCACTATTCATTGCTCTACCATTATCGCTACACCTTCCTCCTCCATCACCGCAGTTCCAGTTTTCAAGTATCTCTGTGCTCGACTATTCCGCTGTTTTTTTTTTTTATTTCGTTGTTTTTGGTTATTTATGGTTAAAAATAGGTAAACGTACGTAAGCGAAAAGCCTAAATTGACAAATATCAAATTAAAAAATTTAAATGGACGAACTGAAGATCAGATAAAACTGAATGACTGAATTACAGAACAAGTTATGTGTTTTACCTGTGTAAGACAGAAAGAAGGACCTACGGAGGACAGAAGGAAAAACAAAGAACGGGTATGGCATCACTGCAAAGGGGGCTACGCCGGAGGAGCTGCCAGCATTGCTCGAACGTCTGCAACCAAACTCCCACTTCATTCACTGTGAGTATAGTACCCCACGAGGAAAATTTAATAAGACTGGAACGTACGGCAAGCCAGTGAAAATCCAACAGTCCAGTGCTTTACCCTATAGACTGCACAGTACACACTGTCTACTGGTTAGAGCACTGCCTTGCTAGTTTTATAACTAGCTTGCTCCTTCCCAAGGTTATTTGCAGTTGTGTCATGATTTCTGCGATCCCTCTCTATTTTTTTTACCCTAGAGGGCCAGAAAGGAAGGGAATAACAGGCAGGCTATGAGTTAGCTACTATATTTATAGTCAAATAAAATTTACATTCAAGCACAGTTTATGAGAAGAAGTTATCGAGATCTTAATACATATATTTTAATAATAATAATATTTATTATTATTTATTATTTATTATTATTATTATTATTATTATTATTATTATTATTATTATTATTATTATCATTATTATTATTTGCACTAAAATGAAATCTTGATTCAGAAAAAAATAAGAAGTATTAAAACTTGAGTAGGAAAAATTAATTACGATGTTTGCGTTATGAATGAAAATATTTGACGAGTGTGATGTTCCAGGTGCATGGGGTGGTGAGTGGCCAACTAAGTCATGGATTGGACAGCTGGAAGATTATTGTGTCTCCTGCACCATCCACACTAGTGATCGTTACTAGGAGTTCCTTAGTAAGTATTAGTCCTGTCTCCTGCACCATTCACACTTATTCTCATTACATTTATGAGTAATGAGAATGATGTATCCAACACCCTCTACACTTCTGTGTTTCTTAGTTTCTTGTACTAGAACCTTTGTCTTTTTATTTGCATCCGCTACTCTCCTTTCTATTTCTGAGTACTATAATGAGGACTAAGGCTAGTTTTCTTTTTATGCATCCTATATGTGGGGGGGGGGTAAGTTGATGCAAGTGAGAGACTTGACTCTTTGTCCGAGGAATTAAATCCAGCACCACACGAGCATGCACAGAAGGCAGGTGTGAGGGTCAGAATTCTCCACATATTCCATTCCTCCTGACAAGTCGCACTGTGCATGCTAGTAAATGTGAACAAGTCCTCCCACATTTTCCTTCTCATGTAGAGGCTACGGAAGTGTGAAGACTCTCCTGATGAAAAGGCATGTGCATAAAGTATTAAAGAAAATTTTTCATTATTGTTATAACAGTTCTAACTTTTACTAATGAGAAACAAAAGTTTTTCTGATCAACACCAAGTTATTGTTCACTTAGTTTTAATACCAAAACAATGCTCAACTGAACCCCTGATAAGATTCATGATAGACGCTTCTCTGTGCTTAATCCTTCGATAATAAATAAACTTTCTGTCAACATAAAAACCCCTTACCCAAAACATCGAACCCTCATCCACCTAAAGATTGTTTTTCCTTACCTGCCCCTCACCCAACACTTACACCGCCCCTACCCCTCCCCTGCCCCGATTCCTTTACCCCCACCAACCCCGATCCGTATAAAGAGTAAAAATGCACGTTACTTGACGGGAAAACAATACAGAAAACCCCGGACTTAGGTCCAAATTGGCCCTTTAACTATACAAAAAAAATGGGGGGGGAAGGGGGGCCAATTTTCTCACGAGAGGGACACAGTAGTAGCAGCAGTTAAGTAATGCAACGTGTCGAGGGGGTAATAAGAAAGGAGAGTGGTAGGGGACACGTGTCAGAGGGGGGTGTAACAAAGGAAGTATTATAGTAGGGGGGTGTCTAAGGACAACAAAAAAAAAAAAGGATCTCTGCAGCAGAGATAATGGTTCGAGGTGGGACAAAAAATTCGGGAAAATTTTCTCATTGGATAGAACCCCCCTAGGCAGAAGAAATGAAAGGGAAGGAAAGTTAGGAAAGGGAAGAGGCAGGTTGGATAAAGGCAGTCAAAAAATGAATTTCTGTAGTTTGGAGTTTTTACAATCAATGGGAAAAAAAGCTTTACAGGAAAAACCCAAGACAAAGATTCATGAACACTGACTTCTTTTGATCCTCAACATTTCATATCAACTCCGTCAAATTCACATTCTTTTCTTATTTTTCTTAACTTTTTTTTTTTTAAATCATTAATTGTTTTCCATTTTTCGAGGATTTTAAAAAATTGAATATTTCTTCATTTGCTGTTTTATTTCTCCAAAACTCCATAAATGCTTAAAGATAGGAAAATTTTTTAGATTTTCAAAGGGGTTTAACACAGTTTTTACATTTTTTTCACACATAAATATATCCTTTTTCACATAAGTTAAATTTTATTTCCAGACAGATAAGATTTTATTTTTTCTCAAGATGTTTCATTCGGGAAGTATAAAAATTTACGGTTATATTACCCTTTATTTTATGTAAATTTGGGTAATCACCCCATCTTTCCTTTTTTTATAATGGCGCCATAAATTTGAAATTCGTAATATAGATTATTACTCGTTAGAGTTGGTTTTTCTTTCAGTAGAGATAAATCGTAATTGTATTTTTAATGACTCAATCATTATAATTCTTGGGGAAAAATGTGGGGGCACCCAATATTAAATAGTCAACAAACACCTGGGATACCTGGAGAGGGTTTCGGGGGTCGGCCCCCGGGGGCCTGGGCCGTGACCCGGCTTCGCGGTGGACCAAGGCCTGATACCCGGGGTGTTTTTGTGGTCGTGGTGAACCGAGTATGAGCCAAAGCAAGGCCCTAATGAATTGTTTTTTGGGGGACTGCCCAGGCCCTTTTTGAAGAAAGCCCGTGCCATTGGTTTATTTTCTTGTGTGCGGGAAGGAGTTTTAACGCCTTTTGGGGCCCCGAACTTCTGCCCTTGTCTTTTAGCGTTCTCGTGGCGCCCCCCCGCTTTTTGTTGGGATGTTGCATTCTGCCGTTTTTGTTTCCATTTTAGAGTGATTTTCATGCCCCACTTTGGATTGGCCCTCTGGATTTCTCAGTTTTTTTACTTTTCTTTTCGCTTGCTTTTCAGGGAGCACAAATCAAGGGACTTCAACCTTTCCCAAAAAGTTAGATGTTTTTTTAGCACTTTGCTGTGAAATTTCCCCTGTTATTTCCAGGTCGGGAAATTTCCCCTCCCCTGAAAGGGGCGTTAGTGTAAGCAAGTTCGTTTGAGGAACAATCCCCCTTGAAAAAATCATAGGGGCTTTGCACCCTTTAGTTTCAAAGGTTCTCATTTTTCCTATTTTTTTCTAGCAGAAGTGCTAGATAATTGTTGTGGTTTTTAAAAAGGGAGATTTTTTGGGGAACAATATCACCCCCAGGCCTTCAATTAGTTTTTTTCTTATTGTGTTGTTGGAATTTTTTTTACTCCAATACTTTTAAATTTATCGATTTTTTCCGTAGAGAGCAATTAAAAATTTGATTTTTTTAAAATTCATGTTGTTTTCTGCGGCATATTTTAAGTTTTTGGATCATGTCCGCTGGATTTTGCGGTTTTTGTGGTGACACTGTCAGCAAATTCGGGGGTCTCCGAAAGGAAGACAGGGTGCTGTGGCTTACAAAATGTCTTTTGGAGGCTAGTACCCAAAGGGGGAGGATGATAAATTTATCTCTAAAGCACCCACCATCGAATGCCCTCGGATCACGGTACAAACCTAGCTTGTTGTGGTGTTTTTTTTGTAGGATTGAAGATTCCGTGGATTAGGCATCATGGAATTTTCGTCACGTGGTTGGGCTAAACGTGGGTTCGAACCCTTGGTTTGTTTAGTGTTTTTTATGGTCGTACAACACGAAACTACCCGGGATTGCCCCCATTTTGAGCGGATTTCTGATGCTCGTTTTAACATTGTTTAAAAACCCCACTTGTTCGTGGTTACATAATAAAAATATGCTGTGGAGGTAGTACAAAAAAGGGGAGGAGGTAAATCTTGAGTTTTTGGCTTAAATAGCAAGCTCTTCTTGCCGAATAAGGAAAGCGAAAATTTATGTAGCAAAAATTTTGCAAAAAACATTCTAAAACCTAACGAAGAAAACATATTAATTGGTGTGTTTTTTATTAAATTATTTTAAACTTATCAAAAATATATTTGTTTGATTAGGCAAATTAAATTACCTTGTTATAATAAGGTTATTAAGTTTTCTAAGATTTTTTTTAAAAAAATTATTAATTTTTAATTAACAAACATGAAAAATATTTTTAAAATGTATAAGAAAAAATTTTAAAAAGGGATTTAATTTTTAAATGAGTTTTTCTTTTGACCATTTTCCCATTCAGACGATTTAAAAAAGAATCGTGCCGAATAGGTAAACTTCCCAAATGCAAAATCATTTAAAATTAAGCCCTTTCAAAAATTTTTTTATACTTTTATGATATATTTTTTTTTTTATGATAATGAAAAAATTTAAATTTTTTTTTTTTTCCCAAAAGAAACATAGAAAACTTCCCTAACCCTGTTTTAATAAGGGGGCAACTTCAATTGTTTAAATCCAACAAAATTTTTTAGATAAGTTTACAAAAATTTTAAATAAAAACAAACGAATGAAAATATTTTTCTCGTTGGTTGAGAATGTTTTTTGAAAAATTTTATTGCATACAAAATTTCGCTTCCCTTATTCGGCAAAGAGCGTGTTTTTTTTAAGGAAATATCGCAATTTTACCTAATTACACACACACACCTACACCAACACGCACATCTATACTGATTTATATATTATATTTATTATATTTTATTTAATATTTTTTATATTTATATTATTTATTATATAAAATTTTAATATAGTAGTCAAAAAGCGGGGGGGGCGGTGTATGGGTTTGGGGCCTTCCATGAGGCATCCCTTCCTTTTTAGGCCTTCCACTGGGGCATCCTTCCCGGTTTACCTTCCCATGGGCGGTGTATCGGTCTAGGACCTTCTTGAGGCTCCCTTTTCACACCTGGGTGTTATTTCCCGGTTTGACTTGACCTCGCCTCGAGCTCCCTCACCTTGACCCCCAACCCAATACCCCCCCCACGACCCCCCCTTCGCGCCCCCCCCCCCCCCCCCCCCCGCCCGCGCACTCCCCGCCCCCTTCGCGACCCCCGCGCGCCCTTCTGCTGCGCCTTCTGCAGCGTCGTGGGATCGCCCGGCCCAAATTTTTTTCCGATGTTTTCGTTTTTTTTTTTGAATTTCATTTTCTTTGCTCCCATCTCCTAGGTCAAATTTTTTTAGGTTCCCCCCCTCACTTTACCCCCCCAAAAATTTTTCGAAATCAAAAATCTCATCTCCGGATCAAGTTTTTTGGATTTCTCCATCTCTCGGATCAAGGTTTTTTTTTGGTTTTCCTCCTTCCACCCCCCCCAAACCCAAAAAATTTTTCAATATTCCAAGTTTTTTGGGGGCCCCCCTATGGGGTTTTCGAAATTCTCATCTCCCCGGATCAAGTTTTTGGATTCCCCCCCATGGGGTTTTGAAATTCTCCAAATTCCCCGGATCAAGTTTTTGGATTCCCCCCCTTGGGGTAAGCATGCTTACTCAGGTCTAAAAAAGCAAAGAATCCCCCTATGGGGCTCTCTTTACTACAGGTCTAAACAAGTAAATGACCTAAGAAGGGTGTTTTCTCGGCGGTCAGGGGGATGTCACACATACAAACAAATCTTGTCGACCCCTTTTTGTTCATTAAAATTTTAAAAAGGGGCCTCACCCTTTTGACAGTGACGTACACGCCACAGGCTGAATCTTGTCGATCCCTTTTTGTTTATTAAAGTTAAATAAGGGGCACGTACATCGAAATCACTTTTTTTTTTTTGTTAATACCCACAATTTTTTACAACAAAGTTAGACATTTTTTTTTTTTTAAATTTTCATGTCAGGTCACCCCCCCGAAGTAACCTCTCCCACCCTCCAAACCTCCATCCAACCAACACCTACAAATTTTTCCTCTAACCCCCAATTTTTTTTCGTTTTACCCTTTTTTGTTCTTTTAAAATTAATTGGGGCAATGCATCAAAAAGTCACCACATCGCTTAATCCCTTTCGTTAAAATTTACTACTCACAATTTTACATATTACGAAGTTAAATACGCACTTTTTTTTGAACTCTTCAAAAAACACTTCATAAATCATTTGAATACCCGAAAATACCTTTATACTTTCCCAAAAAAATGAAATAAATCCAAAAAAATCATTCGAACACCCCCAAATACCCCGAATACCCCAGAACCCTTCATAAGACTCTTGCACATCATTTGAACACCTTCTAAGTACTTCATAATCATTTGTCACCTTCAAAAAAAAACCCTTGAATACTCACATAAACACCTTGAACACCTTCAAAACCCTTTGAACACCTTCAAAGCACTTCATAAAAATTTGAAAAACATCAAAAAAACCTTTGAAAACCTCAAACACCTTTGGGAAAATCAAAACACTTTGAAAACTTCAAAAAACCCTTGAAACCTTCAAAACCCCCTTGAACACCTTCAAAAAAACAAAAAATTTGAACACATCAAAACACCTTTGAACATTTCCCAAAAAACTATTTGAGTATCCCAAAAAGATTTGACATCTCTAATTTTTCTGCACTTACACATTTTTAAATTACAACTCTCCTCAGTCTCCAGATAGGTTTTCTCGTTTTTCCCGTTTGTTCATTAAAGTTATTAAGGGGACACAAAACATGAAAAAAAGTCCAAAAACTAACTCAAACCTTTACTTTGAACACCCCCAAACACTCTCATAATATTTGAATTCTCACAAAACACCCCTTTAAAACCTTTAAAAAACCTTGATATGTTTTTTTTAAAATAATTTCATCAAACCCACTTAATATCTTTTTTCGGTAACTTTAATTCGATACACTCTTTTCAATTACCAACAAATTTTACTCGTTTTAACTAAAAGTCATTGTAACCAAAATTTTCACAAAAAAAAACTCTTGACACTAACGCACACGCACCACCACCCCAAACACCCCCAACGCCCCCAAACCACAATTTTTTCTCGTTTTTAAATAATTTTTATCAGAAAGTCACACAACAACAACCCCAAAACCCCAACACCCCCAACCAAAAATTTTTTTTTCGTTTTTGCTAATTTATCGAAAGTCAAAAACAACAACAACCCCAAAACCCACAACACCCCCAAACCAAACCCCAATTTTTTTCGTTTTTTAATAAATTTTATCAGAAAAAGGCACAACACCCCCAAACCCCCTTCACCCATTTTTTTCTCGTTTTTGCTAATTTTATCAGAAATCACAACAACCCCCAAAACCCCAATTTTTTTTCGTTTTAAAATAATTTCTCGAAAAGGCACAACACCACAAAACCCTACCCACAAATTTTTTCGTTTTTTTTAATTTTATCAAAAAGACAACACCCCCAACCCCCCACCAAATTTTTTTCGTTTTAACTAATTTTATCAGAAAAAGGCACAACCCCCAAACCCACTTTACCCACTTTTTTTTTTTGTTTTAGCTAAATTTTTAGAAAAGTCCAAAAACCCCCAAAACCCCCATCCCAATTTTTTTTTTCGTTTTAACCCTTTTAGTTTATTTAAAATTAAAGGGGTCCAGTACATCAGAAAAAGTACAAAAAAAAACCCACTTATATATCTTTTTCGGTACTTAATTCGATACTTTCCCAACCCTCATAATTACCAATTTATTCCAAATTTTTTTCCCCCCTTTTTTTATGAAACTTAAAAGTAATTTCCTTCTCCCCAGAGTACTAAAATTCTATTAAAATCCCCTCCTCCCATCTCCTGTATCCCTAAAAATTTAAAATTTTACTGCATCAACTACCCCCAAATTTTTTGCGACAGTTTAAAAACCCTCCTTTTTTTTCCAATATATCATAACTTTTATTTCTATAAATTTTTTTTTAAATTTTTCCAAAATTACCTTATATTCAGAAAATCTCCCATATTTCTAATTAAAACCCTCCCCATACACCTCCCCTCTCACCGATTTCTTCACATCCACTCACCCATTCCCAACACCCTCTTCAAAACACACAAAAAAATCACATTTACATCCACAATGCATCTCAAATCCCTAAAATCAAGATATTCACAAAACTCTTGACCACCTAACACACACACACACACCCAAACCCAAACCCCTAACCAAACCTAACCTACCATCCTAACCTACCTAACCTACCTTACCTAACCAAACTTAAACCCAAACCCTTTCCCAACCTAACCTAACCTTACCTAACCAAACCTAACCTAATATCCTAACAACCAAACCCAAACCAAACCTAACCTAACATACAAACAAACCAAACCTAACCTAACCAAAGCTAAATTCTAACCAAACCCAAAACCTTCCTAACCTAACCTAACCTAACCAAACCCTAACTCCTTCCCCAAACCTATCCAAAACCAACCTAACAAACCTAACCTAAAATTTTTTGGAACATTTCCCAAAATTACATTAGGTACTCCGAATTACTTTGAACGACCCCTTTTTGGATTTTTCCCAAATTATTTTGAAAAACTTTATCGAAAAATGAAATTATTTTCTTGGGGTAAACACACCCCTGGTGAAATATTTATCGATTTCCCATAGAAAAAATTTCCCCGCTCTGAGAGACTCATTGAGCTTATTGGGCCCCCCCTCCCCCCCAAGTACTGGTAATGCGATTACACCCAAGGTAGAAAAACACCCGCGGGAACAAGGTCGACGACGGATTAATGCGTTTCACACCCAAGGTAGAAAAATACCCTGAATCAACTCCCTAACCAACCTAACCTAAATTCCTAGCCAACTAACCTCGCCTAACCTAACTTAACCCAACTAACCTAAAACCCAAACCTTTAAATAACCTACCTAACCCACCTAACCTAATAAAAATAAACCCATCCCAACCCAAACCCAAAACCTAACCCAACCTAAAACACCCTTTTAGACCTTCAAACCCTTTGAAACCTTCAAAGCACTTCATAATTTTATTTGAACACACTCAAAACACCTTTTAATAAAACCCAAAACACCTTGGGAAAACCCCTTTAAAAACACCCCTTTAACACCTTCAAAAACACCCTTTATCCCTTCAAAAAACAACATTTGAACACACTCAAAAACCCCTTTTTTACTTTCCAAAACACTTTTGGTACTTTCCCCAAAAAAGTTTGACATCTCTAAATTTTTCTGCACTTACACATTTTTAAAATAAAACTATCCCTCAGTCCCGACTAGGCATTTTTTCGTTTTTACCCTTTTTGTTCATTAAAGTTTTTAAGGGGCACAATACATCAGAAAAAAAAAAAAATACAAAAATAAATCAAAAATTTACTTTGAAAAACCCCCCAAAAAAACCCCTCATAATCATTTGAAAACTCACATAAACCCCCCTTGAACACCTTCAAAAAACCCTTTTTTATCGGTTTTAAATAATTTCATCCACCCACTTATATCATCTTTTTTCGGTAACTCTAATTCGAATCATCCCCCATCAATTTTCCCAAAAAAATTTTACTCGTTTTAAATAATGTTTCCCCTGTAACAAAAATTTTCAAAAAAAAAAAAAAAAAAACCCTTGCACCTAACCACACGCACCCAACCCCAAAACCCCCAACGCCCCCAAAACCCCCAATTTTTTTTCGTTTTAATAATTTCACAGAAAATCACAAAAACGACAACCCAAAACCAAACACCCACAACCCCCCATTTTTTTTGTTTTAGCTAATTTCATCAGAAAAATCACAACAACAACAACCCAAACCCCCAACACCCCCAACCCCAAACCACAAAAAACCCCCCAACCCCCAATTTTTCCGTTTTAACTAAATTTCATCAGAAAAAGGCACAACACCCCAAAACCCCCTTCACCCACAAATTTTTTTTTTTCAATAATTTCTTTAGAAAGTCACAAAACCCCCACATCACACAATCCCACAATTTTTTTCTCGTTTTAACCCTTTTAGTCTTAAAGTTTAATAAGGGACACAGTACATCAGAATAAAGTCACAAAACAACCCACTTATATATCTTTTTCGGTATCTCTCTATTCGACTTACATTACCCACAACCCTTCATCAATTACCAATTTATTCTACATTTTTTTTCCTAACGTATCCTAAACCTATACCTATACCTAAATACTTTTTCCTAACCTACTAACTAACCTATCCTAACCTAACCTAACTTATCCTAACCTAACCCTAAACCTAACCTAACCCTTCATAACACGTCCGAATACTCCCAAAACACTACTGAATACTTCCAAATCACCCTACTGAATACTTACCAAATCACCGTCAAATCAGATAAATTAGAGATGTCAATCTTATTTGGGGAGTACTCAAATAGTGTTTTGGAAATGTACAAAGGTGTTTTGAGTGTTGTTTCAAATGGTTGTTTTTTGAAGGTGAATCAAGGGTGTTTTGAAGGTGTTCAAAGGTGTTTTTTTTGAGGTTATTCAAGGTGTTTGGGAGTGTGTTCAAATGATTATACGAGGAGTGCTACTTTGGGGAAAAGGTGTTCAAAGGTGTTATGAATGTTGCTGGAAAGTTGTTTTAGGTTAGGTTAGGTTTGG
The DNA here is from genome assembly GCF_026875155.1 of Cherax quadricarinatus. Lineage (NCBI taxonomy): Eukaryota > Metazoa > Arthropoda > Malacostraca > Decapoda > Parastacidae > Cherax > Cherax quadricarinatus. Next base: position 4,720,284 of record NC_069409.1, read on the forward strand.
TTAGGTTAGGTTCTTAGGATTAGGTTAGGTTAGGTTAGATAGGTTTAGGTTTAGGTTAGGTTAGGATAGGTTAGGTTCAGGTTAGGGTTGGTTAGGTTAGGTTAGGTTAGGTTAAGTTGGAAGTTAAGTTAGGTTCTTTTTAGGCTAGGTTAGGTTAGGCTTGGAATAGGTTAGGTTAGGTTCGGGTTAGGTGAGTTGATTCAGGTGTGTTTTTTCTACCTTGGGTGTGAAACGCATTACGTGCCGTCTGTCTGGCCGGTGTTGCGCGGGTTGGATTTTTACCTTGGGATGTGCCATCGCATTACACAGTTAGCGTTGGGGGAGGAGGGCGGCCCATAAAAGCTCACATGAGTCTCTCAGAGCGAGGAAAAGTGTGTCTATTCGGAAAAATCGAGGAAATATTTCTCCATGGGTGTGTTTACCAACAGAAAATAAATGTCGATTTTTACGATAAAGTTTCGAAACTTAATTTGGAAATATCCAATAAAAATGGTAGTCGTTTACTCAAAGTAATTCTGGGAGTACATCTAATGATTTGGATGTGTATCCCAATATATTTTAGGTTAGTTAGGTTAGGTTAGGTTAGGATAGGTTAGGTAAGGTTAAGGATTAGGTTGGTAGGTTAGGTTTGGTTAGGATAGGTTAGGTTAGGTTTGGTAATGTTAGGTTAGGTTAGGTTAGGTTAGGTTAGGTTTAGGTTAGGTTAGGTTAGGTTAGGATTAGGTTAGGTAGGTAGGTAGGTTAGGTTTGGTTAGAAGGTTGGTTTGTTAGGTTAGGTTAGGTTAGTTAGGTTTAGGGTAGGTTGGTAGGTTATGTTAGGTTAGGTTAGGTTAGGTTAGGGTGTGTGTGTGTGTGTTAGGTGGTCATTGAGTTTTGTGAATATCTTGATTATAGTGGATTTGAGATGCATTGTGGATGTTGAAATGTGATTTTTGTGTGTGTTCTGAAGAGGTGTGTTGGGAGATGGGGTGAGTGGATGTGAAGAAATGCGGGGTGAGCAATGGCGAGTGTGTATATGGGGAGGGTTGTAATTAGAAATCATGGGGTGTTTTACTGGAATATAAAGGTATGTGGTGAATATTTTAAAAAGAAATTATAGAAATGAAATGTTATGATCTATTGGAAAAGAATGGAGGGTGTTGAAACATGTCGCATTAGTGGTTAGTTGATGCGAGTATAATATTAATTTATGTGGATACAAGGAGATGGGGTTATGGGAGGATTTTAGTAGAATTTGTAGTACTGTGGGAGGATGGAATGTGTATTACTTTAAGATTTCAGTAAAAGGAAAGGGGGGAAAAAAATGTGAATAATATTGGTTATTGATGAGGGTTGTGGATAATGTAGTCGAATTAGGGATACGAATAAGATGATATAAGTGGGTTGTTTTGTTTTTGTGACTTTTTCTGATGTACTGTGACCCCTTATTAACTTTAATGAAAACTTAAAGGGTTAAAATCGAGAAAAAAATTGTGGGAGTGGGTGATGTGGGGTGTTGTGACTTTTCTGATGAAGTAGCTAAATCAAGAAAAAACTGTGGGTGAAGTGGGTTGTGGGTGTTGTGCCTTTTTCTGATAAATTAGTTAACAACGAGATAAAAAATTGTGTGTTGTGGGTGTTGTGCCTTTTTCTGATGAAATAGTTAAAACGAGAAAAATTGTGGGTTGTGGGTTGTTGTGACTTTCTGATGAAATTAGCTAAACGAGAAAAATTGGGGTTGTGGGGTGTTGTGGGTTGTGGGTTGTTGTTGTTGTGACTTTTCTGATGAAATTAGTTAAAAACGAGAAAAAAAAATTGTGTTTTGGGGTGTTCGAATGGTTTTTGGAGTATTCAAAGTAATTGTGGTTTTTTGGTTGTTCAAAGTGCTGAGTTATTTTTTTGTGATACTTTTTGAAAACATCTGGAAATGAGGGGGGGAGTTTGGGGATATTTGAAATTTAATGAAAAAAGTAAGTGTGAAAAATCAGAGCTGTCAAATCTTAATTGGGTATTAAAAATTTGCTTGGAAGTGTTTCAGTGTTTTTTGGGAAATGTTCAAAGGTATTTTTGTGAGTATTCAATGATTTATGAGAGTGTTTTAAAGGTGTTAAAAGTAAAGTGAGGTGGGTGTGGTTTTGGGTATCACCAGTTGTACCACCACCTATTTAGGTTGCGGGGTCGAGTCCGACTCCTCCCCCCCTTTTCCTGATCGCTACTAGGTCACTTCCCTGACCCCGTGAGTTTTATCAAACCTCTGCTTAAACTTGTAGGGATCCTCCCTCCACTACATCGTTTCCCCAAAACTATTCCACTTACTGATACTCTGGGCTAAAAATACTTCCTAACTCCCTGTATTCTTTCTGTGTCTTCATTTCCCAACTGTGTCCCCCTTGTTACTGTGTCCAATCTCTGGAACATCCTGTTTTTGTCCACCTTGTCAATTCCTCTCATATTTTGTATGCCCGTTATCATGTCCCCCCTATCTCTCCTGCCCTCCAGTGCGTCAGTTGTTTTCCCCTTTAAACCCACTCCTCGGGGGACATACCTCTTGCTCTGGACTATTTGTTGCAAACCCTTTTTCATTTTCTCTAGTTTCTTCACGTGCTTGGATGGGGTTCCAAACTGGTGCCATATCCAAATGGGCCTAACGTCACGGTGTACAGGGTCCTGAATGATTCCTTTTAAGATGTCGGATGCTTTTTCTGAGGTTTCCCCACCCCCCATAGCTGCAGCGGGTTTTTTTGGTTGATGTCGCTTCGGGAGATGTCCCTGGTTTTATACTCCCCCCAAGATCTTTTTTTGAGTGAGGTTTGTATCTTGGCCCCCTAGCTGTACTCCGTCTGCGGTTTCTTTCCCCTTCCCCCAATCTTCAGACTTGCACTTGGTGGGTTTGAACCCCAGGAGCCAATTGTGGACCAGGTCTGCAGCCTGCCCAGACCCTTTTGAGTTCTGCCGGGTTTGGGATGGGGGGGATGAATTTCTCATCAACTTCACGTCATTGCAAACAGGGACACCTCAGAGTCTATTCCCCCCGTCAGTCTTCAAAAAAATCCCCCAGAAACGCACGGTCCTAGGATGACCCCTGGGGGCCCCCCGCTGGTCACGGTTTGCCCCCCTGACATCTCCCCCAGTACCATGACTCGCTGCTGTTTTCCTGACAAGTTTTCCCCTTGATCCTTGTAGTGCCTTTTCCCCTTTTATCCCTACTTGGTCCTCCGTTTTGCACCAATCTTTGTGTGGAACGGGGGGGGTCAAAGCCTTCTTACAGTCCAAGAAATGCAATCCACCCCCCCCCCCTTCTCCCCTTGTCTTACTGCTTGCCATGTTAAAGAACTCCATAGGTTTGTGACAAGGGTTTCCCGTCCCTGGGGAAACCATGTTGGGGTGCTGTTGATGAGATCGTTTCCTTTTTAGTGTTCCAAAAACTCTTTCCTAAAAAATCTTTCCATTATTTTTTCATACTATACATTCAGTGACACTGGTCTGTAGTTTAATCTTCATGTCTGTCTCCCCTTTTTTTTTTTTAAAGATTGGGGACTACATTTTGCTTTTCTTTCCATGCCTCAGGCAAACTCCCTGTTTCGATAGATTTATTGAAAATTGTTGTTAGGGGGGACACTAGCACCTCGCTCCCCCTCTCAATACCATGGGGGGGGGATGTTACTGGCCCCATTTTTCCTTTTAGGGATTAGCTTATCAAACCCCCCTTCACTTCTTCCTCGGGGGGTGTGCACTGTGTCCCGCAATTTGGGGGGGGGGGCCCCCACCTCTCCCTCTTTCGGAGTCCCTTCTGCTCCCCCTGGAACACTTCTTTGAATCTCTTGTTGAGTTCTTCACATAAAATTCACGGGGCTTTCTTGTTGACCTCCCCTCCTTCCCCTTCCCCAGTGATTACCCCGGTCCTTGCTTTGTTTTTCCCCCCCCGATGTGGCTGACAAACAGTTTTGGGTCAGATTTGGGCTTTCGCTGTATGTCATTTTCATATTGTCTTTTTGGCTCCCTTCTTACGGTTTTTCGTTTTTGGTCTAATGGTTCTTTTTTGGGGTATTGAAGTTCAGTGTTCAATGATGTGCAAGTGTACTTACGAAGGTGTTCTGGGAGTATCAAAGGGAGGTGATTTGGGACGTGTTCGGAATGATGTTTTGGAGTATTTCAGTTTTGTTTGGAAATGTATAAAAGGTATTTTTGTGAGTATTCAAATGCTTTATGAGAGTTGTTTTTGAAGATGTTCAAAGTTAAAGTGCGTATTTAACTTCGTAATATGTAAAATTGTGGAGAGTAGTGAATTTAAACGAAAGTTGGATGGTAAGCTGATGTGTGACTTTCGATGCACTGTTGTCCCTTTATTAACTTAAAGAACCTAAAAGGGTTTAAAAACGAGAAAAATTGGGGTTATGAGTGAAATTGTGATGGTGTTGGTTGGAGTGTGAGGGTTTGGGAGGGGTGGAGAGGAGGTTACTTCGTGGGGAGGGGAGTGTACCTGAGATGAAATAGTTTTAAATAAAATGTCTAGACTTGGTGTTGTAAAGAAATTGTGGGTATTAACGAAAAAAAAAAATGTGACTTTCTGATGTACTGTGTCCCTTATTCTCTTTAATGAATCTAAAGGATCGACAAGATTCAGCCTGCGTGCGGTGGACGTCACTGTCAGAAGGTGAGTGGTCCCTTATTACTTTAATGAAACTAAAAGGGTCGACAAGAGTTTAGCTTGTATGGTGACATCACGACCCGCCGAGAAGGTGGGTAAACACACCTTCTTAGGTCATTTGAATTGTTTAGACCTGTTGTAAGAGAGAGCTCCTTAGGGAGGAGTATTGACTTGTTTAGGACCTGTAGTAAGCATGCTTACCCCCAGGGGGGGAATCCAAAAACTTGTTGATCCGAGGAAAAATTGGACAATTTCGAAACCCCTAGGGGGAAATTCCAAAAACTTGTCGAGGGAAGATGGGAATTTCGAAAACCCCATAGTAGGGGGGGGAATTCCAAAAAAACTTGGTATATTGAGAAATTTTTGTGATTGGCGGGGGTGGAAGGGGACAATCCAAAAAAACCTTGATCCGAGGAGATGGGAGAAAACCAAAAACACTTGATCCGAGGAGATGGGAGACTTTGATTTCGAGAAATTTGGGGTGGGGGAAAGTGGGAGGGGGAACCTCAAAAAAATTTGATCTGAGGAGAGGAGGGCTCAAGAAATTGAAATTCAAAAAAAATTCAAAAAAAATCGGAAAAAAAATTCGAGGCGGGGGCGATCGGACGACCTGCAGAAGGCGCAGCAGAAGGCGCGGCGGGGGTCGCAAAAGGGCGCGGGCGAGAGCGGGAAGTGGGCGCGCTGGAGCGGGCGCGCGCGGGGGTCGCGATGGGCGCCGGCGCGGAGGCGCGCGGCGCGACGGGGTGGTCGCGAAGGGGGGGTCGTGGGCGGGGGGGTATTGGGTTGGGGTGGTCAAGGGTGAGGTAGTCCGAGGGCGGGTCAAGGACAAACCGGAAGTCACACCTAGGTGTGTGAAAAGGGGCTGCCTCAGAAGAAGGTCCTAGGACGGATACACCGCCCAGTGGAAGGCCCTAAACCGGAAGGGAGCTCAGTGGAAGGCCCTTTATACAGGTTGGGACTGCTCCATTGGAAGGCCCTAACCGGTTACACCCGCCAGGCCGCTTTTATGACTACTTATATATTTTATATATTATATATATATATATATATATATATATATATATAGATAATATATTTATATATTTTACATATATTTATTTATATATATATATATATATATAAGTATGTGTGGTAGCGGCTAAGTGGCTCCTTCTACAGAGCTGTTCTCTTATCCTTGGGCGCTCTCCTCCGAATAGGGCTGCGGGCTCTGAGTGGCTCCCTTTCCTGAGCGGACTCCTTTTCCTAACTCCTATATGCACTAATGACTTGAACTCGCCTCGAGACCACCTCACCCTCGAGGTCCACCGCGCCCTAGGGTCCCCTCGCCCTCGAGACCACCCGCCTCGAGACCACCCCACCAACGGTACCCCACCCACCCAACCCCACCCTCGCCCCCCACCCGCCCCCGCCCTCGCGCCGACCTACCCGCCCGCCGCGCCCGCACGCCTGCCCATCGCGCCCGCCCACCACCTTCTGCTGCGCCTCTGCGGTCGTCCGGGATCGCCCCCCGCTCCCCGAATTTTTTTTTCCGATTTTTTTTTCAATTTTTTTTTGAATTTCATTTTCTTGTGCTCTACTCGGATCTATTTTTTGAGGTTCCCCCCCTTACTTTCACTCCTATTTCCAATTATTTTTTGATTTTCATTTTCTTATGTCTCAGGAGCATGTTTTTTGGGATTGCCCCCCTCTGGGGTAAGATTCAAAATGGACTCCCTCTTTAACCCCAAAATTGCCTCTTCATCTCCTTGGATCATGGTTTCTCGATAGTATACAATGCTCCATCTCCTTGGTCATGGTTTTTTTGGGTTCCCCCCTGGGGTTAGCAAGTTCAAATGGACTCACTTGCATTGCCCAAGTATTTTCCTCCATCTCCTTTAGATCAAGATTTTCTCGATATTACATGTCTCCATCTCCTTGGATTTCATGTTTTCGCCATAATACAAAGACTCCATCTCCTCGGATCAAATTTTGAGGTTTCCCCCTCCCACTTTCACCCCCACCTCTCAATTTTTTTTTAATTTCATTTTTTTATGATCTCCTTGGATCAAGTTTTTCTCGATAATACAAAGAACTCCATCTCCTCGGATCAAGCTTTGTGGATTCCCCCTTCGGGGGGTAATGACTCAAATGTGAACTCCACTTTCACCCATATATATTACTCCTCATCTCCTGGGGATCAAGGTTTTCTCGTAATACAAAGACTCCAATTCCTCGGATCAAGTTTTTCTCGATAATAGAAAGACTCCATCTCCTTGGATCAAGTTTTTTCTCGATATCAATAATACAAAGATTTCCCCCACCATCCACTTCTACCCTCTATGTCCAAGTATTTCTACTCCATCTCCTTGGATCAAGTTTTCTCGATATCAACAATACCAAGACTCCATCTCCTTGGATCAAGTTTTTTTTGGATTCCCCCCTCTGGGGGTAAGCATTCAAATGAACTCCTCCTATGGGGGCATGGTACTTTCTCTTACTACAGGTCTAAACATGTGTGACGTCACCCCACCTGTGTTTACTCGGCCGTTAGTGACGTCACGTGATGACCTCACACATACAGGCTGAATCTTGTCGACTTCCCCCTATGACAGTGACTTCACGTGATGACCCCACACACACAGGCTGAATCTTGTCGACTTCCCCATACACATTTTTCACTCTTAACCCAGGATAACCCAAAATAATTCACATTTTTTTTGTTAATACCCACAACAATCCACAATTTCTTTACAAAATACAACACAAGTCTAGACATTTCTCTAGTTTTAACTATTTCATCAGAAAAAGTCACCACAACACTTATAACCACTTTTCGATAAATTCACTAGTCGCAATTTTACATATTACGAAGTTAATATGCACACACACACACACACACACACACACACACCTCACTTTATATTGAACACCTTCAAAACACTCGCATAAATCATTGAATACTCACAAAAATACCTTGAAACATTTCAAACAACACTGAAACACTTCCAAGACAACATTTTGAATACTCCCAAATAAGATTGACAGCTCTGATTTAAATCTACACTTACATATTTCATTAAATTACAACTCTTTCCCCCAAACCCCTTTCCTCATTCTCTAGATTTTTACAACAGTATCACAAAAAACAAACTCAGACACGTTAAACAACACCTAAACACCATCATTACCTTTTGGGAAATACTCCAAAAAACATCATTCGAAAAACCCCCAAATCACCACTGAATACCCCCGAACACACTTCATAAATATTTCTTGCACATCATTTGAACACATTCAAAAACACCTTTAAATAGCCCTCAAACCCCATTTGAGTACTAATAGTACACCACTGAATTCATCAAAACACCAAAATCACCATAAACTAAGATCAACATAACAGACTAACACCCATTTTCACACAAATCCTCTCAAACACTAAAACCAAGACGATCCCACTCACCTCCAACTAAGATATAACATGAGGGCAAAAAAAACATGAACACAATCCAAACACACACGAACACTCACAACCCACAACACCCACAACCAAAACCCCACTTAAAAACATCTCTTTTTCGGCAACACTAGTTCGACAGCAACGCCCACAACCCACAACACCCACATCCCACAACACCCACAACCCACATCACCCAACCCCCACAACAACAACAACCCACAACTTTATAACCACTTTTCGCATCTCTAGTTCGACAACAATACCCACAACCCACAACTCCCACATCTCCACATCACCCACACCCAACAATTTTTTCTCGTTTTAGCTGATTTCATCAGAAAAAGTCAAAACAACAACCCACAACTTATAACCATTTTTCAGCATCTCTAGTTCGACAATAACACCCACAACCCACAACCCACAACACCCACAACCCACAACACCCACAACCCACAACACCCACAACTCACAACACCCACGTCCCACAACACCCACACCCCTCAATTTTTTCACGTTTTAACTAATTTCATCAAGAAAGTCACAACAACACCAAAACTTTTTAACCACTTTTCAGCATCTCTAGTTCGACAACAACACCCACAACATCCACAACCCACACCACCCACACCCAAAATTTTTTCTTTTTTTTAAAAATTTTCATCAGAAAAAGTCACAAACAACAACCCACAACTTATAACCAGTTTTCAGCATCTCTAGTTCGACAACATCACCCACAACCCACAACACCCACACCCCACAAACACCCACAACCCACAACACCCCCACAACACCCACAACAACAACTCATTATAACATCTTTTTCGATATGTGTAGTTCGACAAAAATACCCACAACCCTCATCACTTACCAATTTATTCACAATTTTTCCTCTTTCGATACAAATTTTTCCCCTTCTTTTTACTGAATCTTAAATGTAATACACATTCCTCCCTACATTACAAAAACTCTAATAAAATCCTCTCCATACCCATCTCCTTGTATCCACATAAATTGATATTATACTTACAACAACTAATCTCACTACCAAACTACTGCGACATGTTTCAACACCCTCCATTCTTTTCCAATATATCATAACTTTTTAATTCTATAATTTCTTTGTAAAATATTCACACATTACCTTTATTTTCAGTATAATCCCCCCATATTTCATTAAATTTCTAATACAACCCTCCCCATAAACCCCTCTCCATCTCACTAACATTTCTTCACATCCACTCACCCCTCTTCCATCACAAACCCCTTCTGAACACACACAAAAATCACATTTCACATCCACAAATGCATCTCATCTCCCATTTTCAAATCATAAAAACACTGTATCCAAGATATTCACAAAACTCTATGACCACCTAACACACAAACAACACACACACACACACACACACACACACACACACACACACACACACACACACACACACACACACACAGGGCTGAGTCTCGACCCCTGCAACCACAATTAGGTGAGTACAATTAGGTGAGTACACACACACACCTCACTTTACTTTGAACACCTTCAAAACACTCTCATACATCATTTGTTACCACCTTTTCTCAATATCTCTTAAGAAATATTCTCTCATCCACAACCTTTATCATCTCACTACATTACAACCCCAAGATTACTTCGAACACTCTCATAAATTCATTTGAATACTCACAAAAACCCACTTTGAATATTTCCAAACAACACTGATGCACTTCCAAAATATCATTTTGAATACTCCCAGATAAGATTTATCATCTCTAATTTATCTACATTTAAACACATTTCATTAACTGAAATTAAAAACTCATCCACCAAAACTACTCCCTCAGTCTCCAGACTTTACAACATTATCACAAAAACTAACTCATTACACTTATGACATGAGACATTTTCCCAAAACTAACACAAACAAAACCCACACACACCACACTTTACTTTGAACAACCCCAAAAACAACTTCAATTACCTTTGATTACTCCAAAAACATCATTTGGGACACATTCAAAAACGTCATCAAACCCCTTTGAATACTCCCAAAAACACCGCTGAATACTACGAAAACAGCACCGAATACAGTCAGAACACCACCAAAATCACCATAAACTAAGATCAACATAACAGACTAACTCCCATTTTATAGAAATCCCCTCAAATCACTATAACCAAGACGATCCCACTCACCTCATACTATTATATAACATGAGCGCAAAAAAAAAACACTCATAAATCATTTTCATAAACATTCACACAAAAAATCACAATCACCAACTCCATACAATATCTAATACACCCCCCTCACTCCACCAACACATACCAGCACAGATAGGGATACCTCCATGACATCACCCCTCCATTTCCCGTGTTTTCTTGGCAATCAAACGTCACACCCCACTTTTACTTCATTTAACTTAACGAGAGGAAGTTACTTGTTTCAACCTGTTATATCTCCAATATCTAAGATCACCACAATCAAGACGTTTACCAAATTCTATAACCCCACCACTAAGTTCACACATTTTTTGTACATATTCTCTTAAAACATCATCATAAGAAGTCACTAAATTATCTATACTTTTCCAAAGACCACATAACATTTTTTTCTTCTCTAACTCACTCACCAATTTACATTTTACACTTACACATTTCATTTTAAACCCAAATTAACATCTCATCCACCAAATCCTCCCTCATTCTCCAGACTTTCAACATTAGCACAAAAAAAAAACTAACTCATACACTTATGACATGGACATTACCATAACTAAAACACTGACTAACTTTGAACCAACTCTAAACATCACCAAAACACACTGATCACTTCAAAAAAAATACTCTGCACATCATTTGAACACATTCCAAACACCATCAAACACCTCCAAATACACCAAAAAAATTTATAAATTACTTACCAAATTCCCCACTAAAATTATTTCCCAAACCCTAAAATCCCCAAAACAATTTTTTCCCAAAATAAAAAATTTTTTTTTAAAATTCCCTCAATTTTTTAAACCAAAACCCCTCCCCCAAATTTTTTTAAAAACCCTTTTTATTGGATTATTTTAAAATTTTGAATTCCAGTCAAAATTTTAGAAATGTTTAAAATTTTTGGGGGGTTTTTTAAATTTTTTTTTTGGGGGGAAACCCCCTCAAATATTTAAAAAAGGGGGGAATTCCCTTATTTTTTTTTTTATTTTTTTTTTTTAAAAAATTTTTTTTTTTTGTTTTTTTGATTGGATGTCTTATTTTTGGGGTGATTCTTTTTTGTGGTGTTCTTTTAAATTTTGTTGTTAAAATGAATGGTTGGGGGTTCGTGTTTTTTTTTTTTGTGAAAAAAATTTTTTAAAAAATGTTGTTTTTTTAAAATTAGGGGGATGGGGTATTTTTGGTTTCTTTTTTGGGTTTTAAAAAAAGGGGTTTTGGAAAATGTAGGGACAACTTTAAAAGGGGGTTTTGGGTGTGATGTTCTAAAAAGGTAAAAAAGTTGGGAAATTGGTTGGACGTTTTTTGGGTGTTTTGGGTTTTTCCCTGTAAAAGGTGGGGACTTTCGGTTGTTTGGTTATAGGGGGTTCCTTAGAAATTGGGGGTCAAAAATAAAAATTTTTGGGGGGAAATGTTTAAAAAAAAAGGGGGAGTTTTTTGGGATATAGTGTTTTTGGGTTTTAGGTGTGAAACTTGGGTTTAAGGGTTTTTGGGTGGGGGGGCCTTAGTTTTATTTTTCCAAGAATTTTTGGTTGTTTTTTTAAAAAAATATGTTTCGTGTTAAAGTAAAAGGAAAAGTGAACCAATGGGAATTTTTGGGGGTTTTGTTTTGGGATTTATGTTTACAAAAAAATTAAGGGGAAAACAAAGGGGTTAAAAAAAGGGCCAAGTGGCAACTAGTGAAAAATTTAAAACCCCCCCCCCAAAAGGATTAAAAAAACCCTTTAAAAAAAAAAAAAAAAAAATTTAAAAAAAAATTTAAAAAATTTAATTTCACTAGTGGTGTGTAGTAGAAAATAGTCGTAGTAGTATTTGTTAAAAAAAAATAATACAATAGGGAAAGAGCAATTAAATGGGAAGGGTTTTTAAAGGATATAAAAGCTTTTAAATTGGGTAAAATAAAAAATGGGTTGGACAAAAAAGGACTGGAAAGAGGCGGTTTTTTTTTTTTTTTTCCAGTGTTCACTTTCTGTAATGTGCTTTGTGTAGTAAAACCAGGAGGGGGACAAATGTGATGGCGGGTTTTAACTGTTTTCAGGGGATTCTTGCTAAGACTTCGGAGAGGTTTAAAGCTCCCGTTGTTTTTTTTTAATTGTATTCGAAACAGCGATCGTGCTGATTCAAGGCACTTGGCTGGGGAAAAATTTTTTTCTTTGATCACAAATTGGGGGTTTTCTGAATTTCTTTGAGAGATTGGGGGAAATTTTCGGTGTTGTACACAGGCGTTGTTTAAGTTGTCGTTCCTAAAAGCGAAAATTGTGTTCTTTTGAGGCGGGTTTTTCGAGGTTTCTTGTTTTTTTCCCACCTAGTAGATCTTGCACGGGCCCCACAGGGGTATAGTGTAAAACCCCTGCTTTGACGGTTCGGGGGTGTTTGGGGTTTTGTCCCTGGTTAGATCCTTTATTGAAGTGTAGAAGCGATGGCGATTTGGGTTTTTGCTTGTAAAAGTCCCTTTTAAAAGACGTTTTTTGCAACCTGGCTGTTGGGAAAAAATTAAAACCTTTTTTTGGGGTGGGGGTTGTTGTGCGTGGAGAATTGATAAATTTGAAGAGCTCTTTTCTTGCAGTTTTTTGATGAAAAAAGAAGGAATTTTGAACTCAGTAAATTTGTTTGGTAAATTGAAAGGGTTAAAATTCCTCGCAAAAAAACTCGGGGATACAAATTCGGTATGCTTTTAGGAAAAACCCCCACTCAGAGCCTTTAGATACCCCGGGTGCCCATGTTTTTGTTTGTAATGGGTTGTTTAAAAGCTCCTGGAGGGGGCGAAACGTTCCCACAATAAATGTCAATTAGTTCCCTTTTTTGTCCTTTTACTTTACTTATCGTCGGTAATTTCCCAATTTTTATCATGTATTTAAGTTTTTTGCTTGTTAGGTTTGTGTTAAAGTTTTTTTTTTTTTTTTTTGCCCCCTTGGGGAGGGAGTTCTTGGTTATAGTGTTTTTGAGGGGATTTTATAAAATGGATTTTAAAGTGGTGATGTTAAACTTAGTTTCTGGTGTTTTTTTGACGGTGTTTTGGTAGTTTTTATTTTGTTTTGGGTAATAATAGTAGTTTTTTGGGGTATTCGGGGTGTTTGATGGTGTTTTTGGAATGTGTTCAAATGATGTGCAGAGTATTTTTTGAAGATGATCAGTGGTTTTTTGGTTTGTTGTTTAGATTTGGGTTCAAAGTTAGTCAGTTTTGTTATTTAGGGGAATGTTCATGTCATAAGGGAATGAGTTGGGGTTTTTTTTTGTGTTTAATGTTGTAAAGTCTGGAAAATTGAGGGAGGAGTTTGGTGGGTGAGATGTAATTTCGGTTAATGAAATTGTATGTGTGAATGTAAATTGGTGGTGAATTAAAAAGGGAAAAAAAGTTATGTGGTCTTAGAAAAAAAGTAAAAGGTAGTTTTAGTGATCTTCGTTATGATGATTTTTTTAAGAAAATTTGTGTACAAAAAAGGTGTAAAACTTTTTGGGTGGGGTTATAAAATTTTGGGGTAAACGTCTTAAATTGTGGTATCCTTAGATATTGGAGTTTAAAAACAGGTTGAAAAAAAGAAAATTTCCCTTGGGTTAATTTAAAAATGAAAAAAAAGTGGGGTTTTTGACGTTGCTGATTCCCAAAGAAAACACGGGATGGGTGTGATGTCATGGGAGGTATCCTATCTGTGGGGTATGTTTTGCTGGTAGTGAGGGGGGGGTTTTTTTTTTTATTAGATATTGTATGGGTTGGTGATTGTATTTTTTGGGGTGAATGTTTATAAAAAATAAATTTATAAAGTGTTTTTTTTTTTTTGCCCCTTCATGTTATATGATAGTCTGAGGTGAGGGGGGATCGTCTTGGTTATAGTGTTTTGAGGGGATTTCTTTTTTAAAATGGGTGATGGGTTGTTATTTTGTCTTAGTTTATGGTGATTTTGGTGGTGTTTTGACTGTATTCGGTGCTGTTTTGGTGTATTCTTTTGGTTTTTTTGGGAGTATTCAAAGGAGTTTGATGATTTTTTTGGAATTTTGTTAAAAATGATGTTTTTGGGTAATCAAAGGAAATTTGGGATGTTGTTTTTGGTGTTTTAAAAAAGAAAAATTTGGGGTTTGTGTGTGTGTGTGTGTTTGGGTTTTTTTTGGGTTTTAAAATGTCTCAGGGTCTAAGTGTATGAGTTAGTTTTTGTGATAATGTTGTAAAGTTGGGGGATGGGGAGCAGAAATTTGGTTGATGAGTTTTTAATTTCATTTAATGAAATGTGTAAGTGTGGGTTTTAAATTAGAAAATGTTAAATCTTTTTTTGGGAGTATTAAAAAACGATATTTGGAAGTGCTTCAGTGTTGTTTGGAAATTTTTCAAAGGTGTTTACGTGAGTATTCAAGTGATTTATGAGAGTTTCCCCGAAATAAACTTGGGGTTGTTCTGTAGTGAGATGATAAAGGTTGTGGATAGAGAATATTTTTTTAAGAGTTTTTAGAAAAGGTTTGGGCACAAATGATGTTTGAGAGTGGGTTTTGGAAAGGGGGTTTAAAGTAAAAGTGAGGTGTGGTTTTGTTGTGTGTGTGGTTGTTTGTGTGTGTGTGTTAGGGGGTCCCTAGAGTTTTGTGAATATCATGAAAACAGTGATTTTTGTGGATTTGAGATGGGTGATGAGATGGGATTTGTGGATGTGAAATTTGATTTTTGGGTGTGTTCAGAAAGAGGGTGTGGGTGGATGGAGAGGGGTTTTTGGGGAGGGGTTTTTTTAGAAATTTTTAAAGAAATATGGGGGGATTTTCTGAAAATTTTAAAGGGGGTTTTATGAATATTTTACAAAGAAAAAATTTTAGAATTGAAAGTTATGTTTTATTGGAAAAGAATGGGGGGGTTTAAAAAATGTCGCGTAGTTGGGTAGTGAGATTAGTTGTTTTTGAGTTTAAAATCAAAATTTTTGTGGATACAAGGAGATGGGCAAAGGAGAGGATTTTAATAGAATTTTGTAATGTAGGGGGAAAGTGTATTCTTTAAAAAATTAAATAAAAAGAAGGGGGAAAAATTTGTATCGAATAAAATTTTGAATAAATTGGTAAGTGATGAGGGTTTTTGGGTTTAAAGTAGTGGGGGTTTGGATGGGTGATGAGAGTGCATTTGCAGATGTTTTAAAGTGATTTTTGTTTGTGTTCGAAGAGGTGGGTTGGGAGGGGGTGGGTTTAGAGGTGTGAAAAAGGGGGGTGAGATGGAGAGGGGTATGGGGAGGGTTGGGATTAGAAATTTAAAGAAATTTTGGGGGGTTTTAATGAAAATAAAGGTTGTATGAATATTTTTCAAAAAAATTATTGAATTTAAAAGTTATGATTATTAGAAAAGAATGGGGGTGTTGGGAAACCCTGGGCGCAGTAGTTGGGTTTGTGAGATTTGTTGTTGTGAGTTAATTTAAAATCCAATTTATGTGGATACAAAGGGGATGGGTTATGGAGGGATTTTATTAGAATTTTAGTAATTTTAGGGAGGGAATGTGTATTTAAAATTTAAGATTCTGTAAAAAAAAAGGGGAAAAAAAAATTTTATCGAAAGAGGAAAAAAATTTTGAATTAATTGGTAAGTTTATGAAAGGGTTTTGGGGTTTTTGTTTTTCGAAAAAAGACTATCGAAAAAAGATGTTTAAGTGAGTTTTTTGTTGGGGGTGTTGTGGGTTGTGGGTGTTTTTGGGGGTGTGGGTTTTTGTGGGGGTTTTGGGTTTATTTTTGTTTAACTAGAGTGCTGGAAAAGTGGTTATAAGTTGTGGGTTATTGTTGTGACTTTTTCTGATGAAAATTTGTTTTTTAAAAAGGGGAAAAAAATTTGGGGGGGTGTGGGTGTGTGGGTTGTGGGTGTTTTTGGGGGTTTTGGGTGTTGGTTTTTCGAAAGAGATGCTGAAAAAAATTTGGGTTTTAAGTTGTGGGTTGTTGTTGTGACTTTTTCTGATTTAAATTAGTTAAAAAAGTGAAAAAATTGTGGGGGGGTGGGTGTTTTGGAAAAGTGGGGTTGTGGGGTTTTTGGGGGGGTTGTGGGTTGTGGGTGTTGTTTTTTCGAACTAGAGATGCGAAAATTTGGGTTTTAAGTTGTGGGGTTTTTGTTGTGACTTTTTTTGATGAAATTGTTTAAAAACGAGAAAAAAAATTGGGAGGGTGTGGGTGTTGTGGGATGTGGGTGTTGTTGGTTGTGGGTGTTGTGGGGTTTTGGGTTTTTTGTCGAACTAGAGTTGTGAAAAGTGGTTATAAGTTGTGGGTTTTTGTTCTTGTGGGGTGTGGGGGAAAGTCGGTTGTGGGTGTTGTGAGATGTGGGGGGGTTGTGGGTTGTGGGGGTGTTGTCGAATAGTGTTGCCGAAAAAAAAAGATGTTATAAGTGGGGCTGTTGTTGTGGGTTTTTGTGGGTTGTGAGTGTTGTTGTGTTTGGATTTTGTTCTGGGTTTTTTTTTTCTCTTTATGTTAATTTTTAGTTGGAGGGGAGTGGGTTTTGTCTTGGTTATTGTGATTTGAAGGGGTCTTGTGGAAATGGGTGTTAGGGCTGTTATGTTGAATTTTTGGTTTTTTTGGGGATTTTTTGGGGGGTTTTGGGCTGAATTCAGTGGTTTTTTTTTGGGGGGGGTACTCAAATGGTGTTTGGACAATTCAAAGGTTTTTTTTGAATGTGTTCAAAAAAATGTGCAAGAGCATTTTTGAAGGGGTTTGGGGTATTTAGTGGTTTTTGGGGGTGTTCGAATGATGTTTTCGGAATATTCAAAGGTAATTGATGGGGGTTTTTGGTGTTTTTCAAAATGTCTGAGGTTTTGTTTTGGGGATTTCTGTTTTAAAAAACTGGGAATGAGGGAAAGGGGTTTTGGGGGGATGAGTTGTAATTTAAGGAAAAAGGGAAGTGTAGTAAAAACGGCTGGGCAAATTTTTATTTGGGAGTATTAAAATTTTTGTCTTGGAAGGTTTAAATGTTGTTTGGAAATGTTCAAAGGTATTTTTGTGAGTATTCAATAATTTATGGAGTTTTTTTTGAAAGGGGTTTAAAAATAAAGTGAGGTGTGTGTGTGTGTGTTTGTGTGTGTGTGTGTGTGTGTGTGTGGGTTTTGGGGTGTGGTTTTGTGCTATTTAAATTGTAATATGTAAAAATTTCGACCCAGTGAAATTTTTTGAAAAAAAAGGGTTTTTGTGTTTGGGGGAAATTTTTCTGATGAAATAGTTAAAACGAGAAAAAAGTCTAGACTTGTGTTGTTTTTGTAAGGAAAATTTTGGATTTTTGTGGGTTTTTTTAACGAAAAAAAAAGTGAAAAATTATTTTTGGGGTTTTCCCGGGTTAAGAGTTTAAAATGTTGTGGGGGAAATCGACAAGATTTTAGCCCCCGTGTGGGGGGTCATCACCCTGACCCTCACTGTCATAGGGGGAAATCGCAAGATTCGGCCTGTGGGGTGTGAGGTCTTCGTGACGTCACCATGGGGGGCAAGTGACAAGAAATTCCCGCCTTTATGTGTGAGGTCATCCCGTGGCCCTCACTAAAAAACCGGAAATAAACACAGGGGGGGTGCGGGCAAAAATGTTTAGAAATGTAGTAAGAGAAAGTAACCCTGCCCCCATAGGGGGGAGTTTTATTTGATTGCCCTTTCCCCCCGAGGGGGGGGAAAACCAAAAAAAAATTGATCCAAGGGGATGGGGGCTTGGTATTGTTGATATCGAGAAAACTTGATCCAAGAAAATGGGGTTAGAAATATTTGGGCATTTGAGGGTAGAAGTTTGGGTTTGGGGGGGGGAAATCTTTGTATTATTGATATCGAGAAAAAACTTGAAACCAAGGAGATGGAGTCTTTGTATTATCGAAAAAAAAAAACTTGATCCGAGGAAAATTGGGAAATCTTTGTATTATCGAAAAAAAACCTTAATCCAAAGGAAAATTTGGGGGAGGAATATTTTGGGGTGGGAAAATGGGAGCATTTGAATTCTTACCCCCCTGAGGGGGGGGGAACCCCAAAAAAAAAATTTATTTCCCAGGAGGGTGGGGGTCTTCTTTTATCGGAAAAAAAACCTTGATCAAGGAAATTTGGGGCAGGGAAATTTTAGGGTGCAGTGGGGGTTTTATTTGAATGCTTACCTCCAAGGGGGGGTTTAAAAAACTTGATCCCCAAAGGGGTTTGGGTCTTTGATTAGGGGGAAAAAAACTTTTATCCCAAAAAGATGGAAAACTTGGTTTTTATCCCAGAAATCCTTGAAACTAAGGGATGGAGGAGAAATAATTGGGATGCAAGTGGAAGTCCATTTTTAAAAGTTTTCCCCAGAGGGGTGAAACCCCAAAAAAAAAATTTAAACCAAGGAGATGGAGTCTTTGTTTTATGAGAAAAAACTTGATCCAAGGGGATGGGGAGGGGAATATTTGGGGTGAAAGTGGGAGTCCATTTTGAATGCTTACCCCCCGAGGGGGGGGGAAACCAAAAAACTTGATCCAAAGTTTATAAGGGAAAAAGAAATTAAAAAAAAAAAATTTTGGAAGGGGGTTTAAAATTTGGGGGGGGGAAACCCCAAAAAATTTTATCCAAAAGGGGAGCAAAAAGAAAATGAAATTCAAAAAAAATTTGAAAATAATCGGAAAAAAAAAAATTTGGGGGCGGGGGGGGATCCGAAAGACCCATGCAGAAGGCACAGAGAAGGGGCGGGCGGGGCGACGGACGGGTGCGGGGGGGGCCCCGGGTGGGTGCAAAGGGCGTGGCGGGGGGGTGTGGGGCTGTGGGAAAGGGGGGGGGACGAGTTGGGGGCGCGGGTTTGGGGGGGGGGTGGGTGGAGTCGTTTGGGGGGGTGGGTTTTCGAGGGGGGAAGGGGGTTTTCGAGGGCGAGGGGGGTTCGAGGGGGGAGGTGGTTTTGACTGCGAGGTCAAGTCTTTTTGCATAAGGTGTGAAAAAGGGGGTCCGTCAGGAAAGGGGCCACTCAGCCGCAGCCTTTCGGGAAAGGGGACCGCTCAGGAAGAGACCCCTCCCGTAGAAGGAGCCAATCAGGGCCCCTTTTTGCACTACTTATATATATATATATTATATATATATATATATATATATTATATATATTTTTAAAATATTTATTTATATTTATATATTTCATATATTTATATTATATATATTTTATATTTATATTTATATATATCTATATTTTATATTATATAAAAATTTTTATATATATTTATATGATATATGTGTGTGTGTGTGGTGGGGTTTGGGGCCCAAAATGTAAAATGGTCAATTAGCAAGAACTCATTTAAAAAATTAAGGGCCTTTTTTAAAAAAATATTCTTATACGTTTTAAAAATTTAATTTTTTATTAAGGGTTTAAAGTAAAAATTTATAAAATTGCACCAGAAAAAATCTTAGAAAAATTACCTAACCCTTTTCATAAAAAAGAACAATTTACTTTTGCCTAACCCAAATATAAATAATTTAGATTTGTTTACAAAAAAATTTTTTACTAAGCAACACAGTGAAAAAATTTTTTTTTCGTTAGGTTCGAATGATTTTTGGGGAAATTTTTGCATTCCCCAAATTTTTTCTTTCCTTAAAGGCAAGATGGGGCGTTGCTATTTAAGCCAAGTTTACAAGGGTTTGCCTATTGGCCGGGCATTTTTATATTTATAGGGAGGCACCCCCTCTATAACCCGGATTGGGGGCCCCTTTCAGAGGGAAAACAATAAAAAATTCCCCCCCGGGGGGGGCTCAAGGTTTTTCCCCGGGGCTGTTTGAATATTTTCCTTTTTCCTGTACCCCCCATGTTTTAATTCTTTGGGAAAATTTATTTAATTTTGACAGAATACATTTTTCCCGGAAACACAAAAAATGAATACAATGGTACAATATGTTAGGATTATGGGGTTTCCCCCAATCCTCTGAGGCTGGGCCCCGAGCAAAAATATTTTTCAGCAAGCATTTCCCCTCAAAATGGCCTTTTTCTGAGGTGTGGGGAAAATGAAAATGGTTTTCCCTTGGGTTTCCTTTGGGGGTGTCTATGGGTTGGAAAACCCCAAATTTTTTAAGGGAAAAGTTTTGGCAAATTTTTTTTTATAATTCCCCGGTTTTTTGATTTCCCCCTGGGACAAATTGTTTCTTTTTTGTTAGTCCCTTTTCTTGCTTATCTTGTTAACCTCCCTGTGGTTTTGCAGTCCTCCCTGTGCCCCCCCTGTGATGGGATGTAGGTGTCAGCCAGTGTGGGGCCCCATAGGTATAGTCCCCCTGTAAAAAGCTTGCCCT
>NC_069409.1:4745746-4749551 GCF_026875155.1 Cherax quadricarinatus
AGGAGTTCTGGGGGTCAACGCCCCCCGGCCCGGGCTGGCCAGGCCTCTGGTGGATCAGTGCTATCAACCAGCTGTTTTGTGGCGCCCAAAAACCAAGTATGAGCCCCCGCCCGGTGGTCGGGAAACCCCCTTTTGGTGTTGTCCCGTGCCAGCTTGAAAAACTGCCGGGGCTGTTGGGAAACCCTTATGTATGCTGGGGGCAGTTTAAAGTCTCGGGCCCCTGAAAATTTTTGTTGGTTTTCTTAACGTGCTATGACAACCCGCTTTTCATTGGGGGGATGTTGCATCGTTGCAATCTTTTGCTTTCGTAGTGGTGATTTTTTTTGTGTGCAAGTTCGGTACTGTCCCCCTAGGATTTTACGGGGTATATAATCATGTATCTCTCCCGCTTCGTTTCCCGGGAATACGGTTTAGGAAAAACCTCAAGCGCTCCCAGTAATTGAGGTGTTTTATCTCCATTAGCGCGCCGTGAAGGTTCTCTGAAACATTTTCTGGGTTTCAGAAAATTTCACTGCTTGAAAGGTGCTGTTAGTGTGCAGCAATTTTTCACCTAGTAGAACAAGTGACGAAGAGTGTCTTCATGGGCTTGGGCCTCCCAAGTTTTGAAGGTTTCCATTTCCATCCTGTCTTTTTTTCTAGCAGATGCGATTGATATAATTTTATGGTCCTTGAAGGTGAGATCCTCCGACATGATCACTCCAGGTCTTTGACGTTGGTGTTTCGCTCTATTTTGTGGCTAGAATTTGTTTTTTTTCTCTGATGAAGATTTAATTCCTCGTGTTTACCATATCTGAGTAATTGAAATTTCTCATCGTTGAACTCATAAGTTTTTCCGCACCCACTGAAAGATTTGGTTGATGTCCGCCTGGAGCCTTGCAGTGTCTGCAATGGAAGACACTGGGCATGCAGATTCGGGTGTCCCTCTGCAAAGGAAGACACGGTGCGTAGCTGACATCCTTGTCTATGTCGGATATGAGGATGAGGAACAAGATGGGAGCGAGTACTGTGAGTTGTGGAACAGAGCTTTTCACCATAGCTGCCCCGGACTTTACTCTGTTGACGACTACTCTCTGTATTCTGTTAGTGAGGAAATTTTTAGATCCATCGACCGACTTTTCCTGTTATTCCTTTAGCACGCATTTTGTGGGGCTATTACGGCCCTGGTCACACTTGTCGAAGGCTTTTGCAAAGTCTGTATATATTACATCTGCATTCTTTTTGTCTTCTAGTGCATCTAGGACCTTTCGTAGTGATCCAATAGTTGAGACAGACAGGAGCGACCTGTTCTAAACCCATGTTGCCCTGGGTTGTGTAACTGATGGGTTTTAGATGGGTGGTGATCTTGCTTCTTAGGACCCTTTCAAAGATTTTTATGATATGGGATGTTAGTGCTATCGGTCTGTAGTTCTTTGCTGTTGCTTTACTTCCCCCTTTGTGGAGTGGGGCTATGTCTGTTGTTTTTAGTAACTGGGGGACGACCCTGTGTCCATGCTCCCTCTCCATAGGATGGAAAAGGCTCGTGATAGGGGCTTCTTGCAGTTCTTGATGAACACGGAGTTCCATGAGTCTGGCCCTGGGGCAGAGTGCATGGGTTCGAAGTCATTTGGCGTCAGGATAACATCGGATAGGCTTGTGTTAACCAAATTTTGTGTCTCTCTCATAAAAAAATCATTTTGATCTTCGACTCTCAGCTGGTTAGCGGCTTGCTAAAAACTGAGTCATATTGGGACTTGAGTACCACTCATTTCCTTGCTGTCATCTGTGTAGGATCCATCTTGTTTAAGTAGGGGCCCAATACTGGATGTTGTTCTCGACTATGATTTGGCATAGGAGAAGAAATACTTTGGGTTTCTTTCGATTTTATTATGGCTTTTAGTTCTTCCCGCGATTCCTGACTCCCAAAGATTCCTTTAGCTTAAGTTCGATGCTTGCTATTTCTCTGACCAGTGTCTCCCTAAGCATTTCAGATATATTGACCTCTTTTAGCCACTCTGTTATTCTTTTCCATCGCCTGTAAAGGGGGCGCCTGTCTCTTTCTATTTTACATCTACTCCTCCTTTTTCATAGAGGAATAAGCCTTGTGCATACTTCGAGTGCCACCAAGTTTATCTGTTCTAGGCATAAGTTGAGGTCTGTGTTGCTTAGTATATCTTCCCAGCTTATATCGGTTAGGACTTGGTTTACTTGGTCCCACTTTATGTTTTTGTTATTGAAGTTGAATTTGGTGAATGCTCCCTCGTGACTAATCTCATTATGTCGGTCTGGGGCTCCACGCATACATGTCTGAACCTCAATTATGTTGTGATCTGATTATATTGTTTTTGATATGGTGATATTTCTTATCAGATCATCATTGTTAGTGAAGATGAGGTCTAGTGTATTCTCCAGTCTAGTAGGCTCTATTATTTGAATTTTGTGCAGAGATTTGAAAGCTCGTGTGAGTGTGAATTTTCATCAGAGCTGCCCCCGGGTGTTATTACTGCAACAATATTATTTCTTATTCCTCCATTTTAGGTGCCTTAAGTTGAAATCCCCCTGGAGCAAGATGTTGGGTGCAGGAGCTGGAAGATTTTCCAGACAGTGGTCAATTTTTAACAGCTGTTCCTGAATTTTGCTGGATTTTTGCATCCGTAGGCTTGAAAGACTACCACAATGACTAGGTTTTGGTTCTCGACCTTTACTGCTAAAACTTCCACTACATCATTTGAGGCATTTAGCAGTTCTGTGCAAACAATTGACTCTGCAATGTACAGACCAACCCCCCCCCTCCCTTTTGCCTGTTCACTCTGTCACATCTGTTTTATGTTGTACCTGGGATCCATTTTTTCGTTTTTCCCAAATGATCCTTATGTGGGTCTCAGTGAAAGCCGCAAAAATTGCCTTGCCTTGCAAGCAGTCCACGGATGAAAGGTTTTTTTGTTGTTTTTTTGCTGGCTTTAGACCCTGTATATTTGCAAAGAAGAATGCCATCGGACTGGTGGTATTGTTGGTACTGGGGGGGTGGATTTTTTTCCGGCATTAGTACCTGTATCTGTTGGTTTGGAGTGGAGGCCATCGACTGTGGTTCCACTCCAGGAATGACTGGATTTGGTGTTCGATTTCTGCCATTTCCTGCCAGTTTTTTTTCCTTCCTGGCACTAAAAAACCTCTCCCTCTTGAGTGGGGTGTCGCAATGTCATTTTTAGATTAAAAGTGCCTTCCGGCAAACCTGCATAGGCACCCATCACCCATGTACCATGCTGGGCCAAATGAACAGTCCCATATTCCTCAAAAACTCTTCTGATGTCTGTCTCATCAGCCTCAAAGGGGACATTACACAGTTTGATCCATGTATAATGCCTGGATACATCGATCATCCTCACACGAACAGCTGGTGTTGCATCAAGACTTACATCCTGAAAACGGTTGACCAACGATTCATAGACCGTTGCTGAGAGCAGTTTCACAAAAATTCTATGTGCTCCGTTTAAGGCTACCCCATACAACTCTCCATCCTGAATGCCATACGTATCTCTGATGATTTTAGGTAGTAATACTTAGGCTGAAACTGGCGTTATTGCCCCTTGGAGAAGCTCAACGCCGACAGTATTGACCCTACGTCTATGACTAAATGCCATGTTGACTGATGGTAGTTCTCCTGGTTTGACGGCAGAGGTGCGACAAACACCACTTCACACCACTGCAGTCAGGCAACTGAGGAGCGTTTGTGCAGTAGGTCCACACGGCCCGAGAGCAATGAGGACAATGGCCGTGGAAATTTGGGGGGCAAGGCACAGAGCCCTGCAATACGAGGGTCTGGGGGGGC
>NC_069409.1:4750051-4765051 GCF_026875155.1 Cherax quadricarinatus
CCCAAATTTCCCCACAAAATATGCACAACACCCTTCCCCCTCCCTCCCTCACTTCTCTGCAAAACAAATGGGCTCGCCTCCCTAATTAGTATGCTCACCCCTCCTTTCAAACGGGCAGATGGCAGGGTTACCACCTGAAACCCTGCCACCTCCAACACCCTACCCTCCTTAAAATTATGCTCCTGAAGGAACACAACATCCACTTTAGATTTATTCAGAAACGTTCTAAACCATTTTCTCTTTACACTATTACACACACCATTAACGTTTACTGTCATACACCGGAGGCCTATTAAAGTTTCCACCCCTGCCTCCTCTCTTCACTCTTCCGATGGGCACCAGAACTTATGGGTCCACTTGTCACCTTCACACTTCCCTCTCTCCCCCCCCCTTCTTTCGGTGCCTCCTGTCGTGGCCACCACTACCTTCACCTTCTGCCCATATTTGCTTCCCAGGCCGCTGCACTGGCATTAGGACATCATCCGAATCCGACTCAGCGGCCCTCTTCTTTGTGACAATCGCATCCTCCATAGCTTGGTCTGGGGATGCCTCACAATGTACCTCAGCCTCTACTGTACACTGTTTCAATGATCCCGGTCACACCTCAGTCACGCTGTCACTCCCGTCGTCTGGATAGTTCTCCTATAGTTGATGCACCGCAGCCGTCAACTCGTCAACTACCACCTTTCCAGGTGCATCCTCCTCCTCAGGTGGTGACAAGGACTTCAACACCTCAGCTAATTCCTCCTCAATTTCCAACACTTCCTCCTGTACTTTCTGCTCGTCTCTATCCTCTGGAAGTGTCTCTGGGCCAGGTAACTGGTCAAGGGCCTCACCCTCTCCCCCATCCTTATGTGCCTCATCCACTATCTCGCTCCATAGACGACCACGCCCTCCTTCACGTCCTTGATCATCACCTGCTCCCTCCGGTGTAGAAGCGGATGCCTCCGCCTCTGGGCCAGGAGCTCGTTGCCGCTTCCCACACGCCGCTGCTATGTGATCATATTCCCCACATAGTCGGCATGTACGTCTTTGCCCGGCGTACGAAACCATGACATGTGTCCTGAATTCCTCTTTACCTGGAGTTTACTTGGAGAGAGTTCCGGGGGTCAACGCCCCCGCGGCCCGGTCTGTGACCAG
The DNA here is from genome assembly GCF_026875155.1 of Cherax quadricarinatus. Classification (NCBI taxonomy): domain Eukaryota; kingdom Metazoa; phylum Arthropoda; class Malacostraca; order Decapoda; family Parastacidae; genus Cherax; species Cherax quadricarinatus. The sequence continues at coordinate 4,751,192 of NC_069409.1, forward strand.
GCCTCCTGGTGGATCAGAGTCTGATCAACCAGGCTGTTGCTGCTGGCTGCACACAAACCAACGTATGAGCCACAGCCAGGCTGGTCAGGAACCGACTTTAGGTGCTTGTCCAGTGCCAGCTTGAAGACTGCCAGGGGTCTGTTGGTAATCCCCCTTATGTATGCTGGGAGGCAGTTGAACAGTCTCGGGCCCCTGACACTTATTGTATGGTCTCTTAACGCGCTAGTGACACACCTGCTTTTCATTGGGGGGATGTTGCATCGTCTGCCAAGTCTTTTGCTTTCGTTGTGAGTGATTTTCGTGTGCAAGTTCGGTACTAGTCCCTCTAGGATTTTACAGGTGTATATAATCATGTATCTCTCCCGCCTGCATTCCAGGGAATACAGGTTTAGGAACCTCAAGCACTCCCAGTAATTGAGGTGTTTTATCTCCGTTATGCGCGCCGTGAAGGTTCTCTGTACATTTTCTAGGTCAGCAATTTCACCTGCCTTGAAAGGTGCTGTTAGTGTGCAGCAATATTCCAGCCTAGATAGAACAAGTGACCTGAAGAGTGTCTTCATGGGCTTGGCCTCCCAAGTTTTGAAGGTTCTCATTATCCATCCTGTCATTTTTCTAGCAGATGCGATTGATACAATGTTATGGTCCTTGAAGGTGAGATCCTCCGACATGATCACTCCCAGGTCTTTGACGTTGGAGTTTCGCTCTATTTTGTGGCCAGAATTTGTTTTTTACTCTGATGAAGATTTAATTTCCTCGTGTTTACCATATCTGAGTAATTGAAATTTATCATCGTTGAACTTCATAATGTTTTCTGTAGCCCACTGAAAGATTTGGTTGACGTCCGCCTGGAGCCTTGCAGTGTCTGCAATGGAAGACACTGTCATGCAGATTCGGGTGTCATCTGCAAAGGAAGACACGGTGCTGTGGCTGACATCCTTGTCTATGTCGGATATGAGGATGAGGAACAAGATGGGAGCGAGTACTGTGCCTTGTGGAACAGAGCTTTTCACCATAGCTGCCTCGGACTTTACTCTGTTGACGACTACTCTCTGTATTCTGTTAGTGAGGAAATTATAGATCCATCGACCGACTTTTCCTGTTATTCCTTTAGCACGCATTTTGTGCGCTATTACGCCATGGTCACACTTGTCGAAGGCTTTTGCAAAGTCTGTATATATTACATCTGCATTCTTTTTGTCTTCTAGTGCATCTAGGACCTTGTCGTAGTGATCCAATAGTTGAGACAGACAGGAGCGACCTGCTCTAAACCCATGTTGCCCTGGGTTGTGTAACTGATGGGTTTCTAGATGGGTGGTGATCTTGCTTCTTAGGACCCTTTCAAAGATTTTTATGATATGGATGTTAGTGCTATCGGTCTGTAGTTCTTTGCTGTTGCTTTACTGCCCCCTTTGTGGAGTGGGGCTATCTCTGTTGTTTTTAGTAACTGTGGGACGACCCTTGTGTCCATGCTCCCTCTCCATAGGATGGAAAAGGCTCGTGATAGGGGCTTCTTGCAGTTCTTGATGAACACGGAGTTCCATGAGTCTGGCCCTGGGGCAGAGTGCATGGGCATGTCATTTATCGCCTGTTCGAAGTCATTTGGCGTCAGGATAACATCGGATAGGCTTGTGTTAACCAAATTTTGTGTCTCTCTCATAAAAAATTCATTTTGATCTTCGACTCTCAGTCTGGTTAGCGGCTTGCTAAAAACTGAGTCATATTGGGACTTGAGTAGCTCACTCATTTCCTTGCTGTCATCTGTGTAGGATCCATCTTGTTTAAGTAGGGCCCAATACTGGATGTTGTTCTCGACTTTGATTTGGCATAGGAGAAGAAATACTTTGGGTTTCTTTCGATTTCATTTATGGCTTTAGTTCTTCCCGCTATTCCTGACTCCTATAAGATTCCTTTAGCTTAAGTTCGATGCTTGCTATTTCTCTGACCAGTGTCTCCCTAAGCATTTCAGATATATTGACCTCTTTTGGGCCTGTCTGTTATTCTTTCCATGCCTGTAAAGGGAGCGCCTGTCTCTTTCTATTTTACATCTATCCTCCTTTTCTTAGAGGAATAAGCCTTGTGCATACATCGAGTGCCACCAGTTTATCTGTTCTAGGCATAAGTTGGGGTCTGTGTTGCTTAGTATACTTCCCAGCTTAATCGGTTAGGACTTGGTTTACTTGGTCCCACTTTATTTTTTTGGGTTATTGAAGTTGAATTTGGGGGAATGCTCCCTCGTGACTAATCTCTTTATGTCGGTCGGGGCTCCAAACGCATACATGTCTGAACCTCAATTATGTTGTGATTGAGTATATTGTTTTTGATATGGTGATATTCTTATCAGATCATCATTGTTAGTGAAGATGAGGTCTAGTGTATTCTCCAGTCTAGTAGGCTCTATTATTTGAATTTTGTGCAGAGATTTGAAAGCTCGTGTGAGTGTGAGTTTTCATCAGAGCTGCCTCCTGGTGTTATTACTGCAACAATATTATTTGCTAAAATTCCTCCATTTTAGGTCCCTTTAAAGTTGAAATCCCCCAGGACAAGATGTTGGGTGCAGGAGCTGGAAGATTTTCCAGACAGTGGTCAATTTTTAACAGCTGTTCCTGGAATTGCTGGGATGTTGCATCCGGAGGCTTGTAGACTACCACAATGACTAGGTTTTGGTTCTCGACCTTTACTGCTAAAACTTCCACTACATCATTTGAGACATTCAGCAGTTCTGTGCAAACAAGTGACTCTGCAATGTACAGACCAACCCCCCCCCCCTTTTGCCGGGTTCACTCTGTCACATCTGTATAGGTTTTTAACCCTGGGATCCTTTATTTCGTTGTCCAAGTGATCCTTTATGGTGGGTCTCAGTGAAAGCCGAAAACATTGCCTTTGCCTCTGCAAGCAGTCCACGGATGAAAGGTATTTTGTTGTTTGTTGCTGGCTTTAGACCCTGTATATTTGCAAAGAAGAATGCCATCGGACTGGTGGTATTGTTGGTACTGGGGGGGGGGATTTTTTTTCCGGCATTAGTATCTGTATCTGTTGGTTTGGAGGGGAGGCCATCGACTGTGGTTCCCTCCGGGAAATGACTGGATTTGGTGTACGATTTCTGCCATTTCCTGCCAGTTTTTTTTCCTTCCTGGCACTAAAAAACCTCTCCCTCTTGAGTCGGGTGTCGCAATGTCATTTTTAGATTAAAAGTGCCTTCCGGCAGACCTGCATAGGCACCCATCACCCACGCACCATGCTGGGCCAAATGAACAGTCCCATATTCCTCAAAAACTCTTCTGATGTCTGTCTCATCAGCCTCAAAGGGGACATTACACAGTTTGACCCAAATGAAATAATGCCTGGTACATCGATCATCCTCACACAAAACAGCTGGTGTTGCCCCAAAGATTAGTCCTGAAAAACGGTTGACCAACGATTCATAGACCGTTGCTGAAAGGCAGTTTCAAAAAAAATTCTATGTGCTCCGTTTAAGGCTACCCATACAACTCTCCACCTAAATTGCCATACGTCTCTCTGATGATTTTAGGTAGTAATACTTAGGCTGAAACTGGCGTTATTGCCCCTTGGAGAAGCTCAATGCCGACAGTGTTGATCCTACGTCTATGACTAAATGCCATGTTGACTGATGGTAGTTCTCCTGGTTTGACGGCAGAGGCGCGACAAACACCACTTCACACCACTGCAGTCAGGCAACTGAGGAGCGTTTGTGCAGTAGGTCCACACGGCCCGAGAGCAATGAGGACTATGGCCGTGTGAATTGGGGCAGCAAGGCACAGAACCACTGCAATACAGAGGGTCTTAGGGCCGAGGCGTGTTCCCATTGCCGATATGGGAACAAGTGGTATTGATCAATAACAACACTGTGACTAGCCAAGGCCTCGAACCCATGATGCTTTAGCCTGCAGGTTAAAGCAGCATGGGTTTGAGTCCTTGACTTGTCGCAGTGTTGTTATATATATACTGTGAGGGAAAAGTTCAATAGATAGGAGTAGCGAGGGAGTATATAGTAACAATAGTTTCATTGCCAGCTACTTGTTAAGGTAGGGTAAGTCAAGCTCCCGCTATTCCCGCCTTTTTTCCCCCTCCCCAAAAGTGAGAGTTTGCTTGCCGGCTACTTGTTAAGGTAGGGTCAGTCTAGCTCCCGCTATCCCTTCCCCTCCTACTTTCCCCCCCTTCCGAAAGGTGACGTGTGGGGCCCCGGTCCAAACAGTAATCACTAGACTCACAGCTCCCAGCACTACTGTAAGTACATGCCTCCCTTGTATTTGTTACGAACATAGTCAGTTGGTCCCTGAGTTATAGTGCTTTTCGTAACAAAAACTTAGTACGTCTAGGTACTCACTTCAGAGGAAAAGGAATTTTCTTAGTTTCTATTTAATTTATTAATAATCATAATCACTTAAATTCACCTTCTCATATTTTGCACTATGAGTAGAATACTTTTACCATTCCTCATTAAAACGACACAGTACTGGGTTTAGTATTTACAAATGGCTCTGAGTGAGTCATTAAATATTAGTATAGGCACATGCACAGGCGTTGCCTAAAAACTCTAACACAATAGATTCTTATGATAGGGTTCACTTTACAATAAGTCCTCTTTACACTACGGGAGGCTTGCTCATTTGGGCTTCACTTTCCCAAAGAGCTTCTCAACCGCCTTCTCCAACCGAGATAAGCCCTTAGCAATAAGCTCCCGAAAATTCCGGGGATTTTCTAGGGGCAAATGGGGGTTTTTAGAGGTGGATACTTCCCTGACCCTTCCTGGTCCAAAGGAAGGTATGAACTGAACTCTGTGGGGCTTTACCAGCCCACTTTGTCTCGGTCGGAACAGGGTTGAGCACTCAAAACACCTACTGGTGCTTGGCCAGGTCACCAGCAGTTGACACTAATTAAACGACCTACCTAAATACAAAGCTAAGTAATACGACCAGATAATATTATAAAGTCGAGTAAATCCATTTTAGCTACTAATGGAATTACTCCTGAATATAATATTAAGTGAAATAGCAAAAATAACATGTAAAAGTATACCATTGTGATAAGAAACAGTACTTAAAATGAACAAAAGGGTGTAACATCCCCTCTCCACGACCAAATGTCGCACTGACAATAGGACAAAAATAATCCTGAATCTTTTAGATACAGTAGAAGAACTGAAATACCAATATAGCCAATTCGTCCCAGACAATCTTCTTGTTTTCTGAAGGTATTCAAGGAGGATATTGTTGAGACGACAGACATCTGCATCAACAGAATTGGGTTTTCTCTTGGCCTTTGGTGACACGAATGCTGTCTCTCAAGTAAAATGTAAGGACACAGCAACTGGTCTCCAAGCTTCATCCTCCATAACTAAACTGTAAACAGTACCACTCATTCACATAACTGTAGGCAAAAAAGGAAATATTAGGCGTAAGTTAGAACAGGGGCATATTGGTGCAATTGGTTTAAGGGCGGGACAAAGCATCCGCAATTACATTATGTTTGCCCTTTATATGTAGGATTTTAATAGAAAAAGGTTGAATTCTAAGGCCCAAACCTCTGTATTCTGGCATTCTTAGCCTTCATGGTATTAATGAACGTCAAAGGGTTGTGATCTGAGTATACTGTAATCGGGATGAGGTGATGTTCCCAAGTAAACTTCAAATGCTCGAGAGATATAACCAGGGCTAGAGTTTCTTTTTCTACGGTTGCATAATTCTTTTGGTGTGGCTTTAAGGTGGAGGAATAATAACATATGGGATGTAGAATATCAGAGGAGTGGGAGGACTGCAGTAGTACTGATCCAACAGCATAACTGCTGGCATCTATATGTAAAAACAGGAAGGGAAAGTTTAAAATCAGGGCTTTTCAATACTGGAGAAGAGTTTCAAAAATCGCTTTAACCTATTAAAAGCCATATTACATTCCTCAGACCAAGCAAATTTAATTTTAGAACTAGTTAGCGCGAAAAGGGGGGGGGCTATGTGTAAAAAGTTAGGGCAGAATCGCCTATAATACCCAGCCATTCCCAAAAATCTCTCCCACCCCTTTTCTGTCTCTTGGTATAGGAAAGTCTACAAGGGCTCTCATTTTTGCACTGATGGGTGCCACCGTCCCCTGACCTATATTAAAAGCCCAAATACTTAATCATTGCTTGTCCAAATTTGCATTTGGACAAATTGATGGTAAAATTATAAGCACTAATTTCTTAAAAAGAGCCTCCAGACGGACTAAATGTGAACTCCACTCTTCACTAAAGACTACTAGGTCGTCGAGGTGGCTTCAACCCCCTCAAGGTTTATAAGTAAGGTCATTCATAAGTCGCTGGAACTGGATGCTGCGTTGCACAACCCGAATGGGGTAACCAAGTAATTGAACAAGCCTCCATGCATGTAAATGCTGATATGTCCTGAGCTCGGTCCGTCAGGGGCAGTAAGTCCAGCCGGCTCACATACTTGGCTCCGGCAACCATATCGATTAAATCATCTACCCTAGGGAAGGGAAAACCCTCAGGAACTGTGACGGAATTCCCTTTCTATAAACGTACACATACGATAGGTTCCATCTGACTTTGGGACTAACAAAACAAGGTGAGGCCCATGGGCTTTTGCTTCGTTCAATTAGTCCATGGGTCAGCAAAAAGTCGATTTCCTCCCTTTTGAGCTTGGTGTTTAATAGGGGTTAAGCGATAAGGGGACTGCTTGATGGGGGCAGCTTCTTGGGCCCTCCACGTCGTGTGTCCCCAACGTGCAAACGCTTTAGGTATATCGCCAAACAATGATGGGTACTTCAAAATCACCCTTTTTCACTTCTTTGGCTCGGTCACAGGCCAGTCTTTTAAAAAATCGTCCAGGGGTCGTAGAACTTGAGTGTTTTAAGACGGACCTCTATTCCTTTGAGCAGTCCCCCAAATCCTCTGCTCTTGCTGGGATCGAGAAGAATGGCAGCGGTCGGGCTAACCCTCCATAATATTTCTTCAATTGGTTAACATGGTATGTATGGTCTGATTTTTTTTTCCCTGGGGTACGAACCAGGTAATTCACTCACCAGTTTTTAATGACTTCCCCAAAGGTCCCTCATATCGGTTTCAGTACTGTCCGGGCATGAATTTTTGAAGCCAATACTTTATCTCCGATGTTTAAAAAAGCGAGAGACCGCATGTTCATCATATCGTAGTTTCATTTTAGCCTGGGCTTTCTTCAAGTTCTCTGCGGCTAGGTTCCTCGTGAAAGTGAGGTGTTTTCCCGCATCAAAGCCGGGCATACCTGAACTGACGGAGTAAGTCTTCCGGTCCATACATCTTTCAATACTGCGAGGGGGTTTACGTACCCTATAACTATATATCAACTCAAAAGGGCTATACCCTAGACTTTCCTGCTCGCTTTCCCCTTACGGCCCGGAGAAGGAAAGGAATGCCCTCGTCCCAGTCTTTACTGAATTGTTCACAGTAGGAACTCATCATCACCTTCAAAGTTTGATGAAACCGTTCCAATGCTCCTTGGGACTGGGGCCTATACCTCGTAGCGAGGATAGATCTTACACCAAGGCGTGACATGGCCTCCTTGAAAATTTTTGAAGTGAAGTTTGACCCTTGATCAGACTGGATCTCACGAGGCAGCCCTACCTGTGAGAAAAAAATTTATTAAAGCGCGGACTATTGCGCGAGCATTTTTTTTCCTCATGGGAAATGGCCTCGGGGTAACGGGTGGCAGAATCCATTATAGTGAATAGGTATGATTCCCCGCCTTGGTCCTGGGAAGTGGACCTACGCAATCGATGATTAAACGGGAAAAAGGGTCCCATCTGAGGTGATAGGACAGAGAGGAGCTGGAGGTGGGTATGAGCAGGTTTACCCATGGTCTGACAGACCCGGGAACTGCGAAGATGTTTCCCCCACGGTTTCCCGCATTCTAGGCCAAAAAAGTATTTTGACAACTTTACCATAGTTTTCCTTACTCCTAGATGGGCCTCCCATTGGACTATTATGGGCGACCTTCAATGCAAGCTCACGATAAATCCTAGGCAGGATTAATAACAGCTTGGCCTTGGCAAAAGGTGCACTAGAGAATGTCTTCTGGTGGATTTCTTCATAAGTATATACCCCTACTAGAAAACACAGTCCTCTAGTTTCCGGCTCTTTTTTCCCTTATCAACAGCTTTCTTACTTTTTCCCAAAGAAAGGGTCTTCCATCTGTGCTTGGATTAGATCTTCAGGTCTAAACTTTTTAGCACCTAAAGAATCTAAAGTTGATTCTAGCCCTGCAGACACAGACGTCGCATCATTGGGCCAGTGGGTCGCACTAAACAATAGGTCAAACCCCGATCAGCTTTATCCTCTTTCCCCCTCTGTTGATTCAGGAGTTAACCTGGTCGTTGCCATGGACCCAGTGACAACTCCCAGCGGAAATAATGATAGGTCCCTTCCTATGGCCTCAATCACGTAATCCTCTCCCGAGTTTTTTTTCTATCACCAGAGGTTCTTTCTTGATTCCTTCGCAGCTTAGGCCATTTCCTATCAGTAGGTCACAGACTTAATAGGAAATCCTTCGTCTGATATACCGACAGTCGCATATCCTTTATAGCAACCCCGGTCTAGGTATATCCTATGGAGGGGAACTCTAGAAACGGCTCCTCCATAAGCCTCCCGAAGTGCATCTATCTTGGTATAAGTGCGGTCAGACAAAGAGAGGATTCCCTTTTTTAACAATGTCAAGTAAACTCCCGTATCCCTATAGTTTTAAAAAGGCACCACTTGGCACTCGTCAATACCAGCTTTTTCCCTTTTTAAAATATGGCTCATTGCCTTTTCAATTTCTTGCCCCCAGATGGCCCTCGTCCTGTCATCTCAGTGAAGCAGTCTTCGGTCCTGCCGGCTCTAGATCCGCCTGTAAACATCCCTGCGTGTGGGCTACTGAAGACACCATCTGCACAGGAGCACCTTCTCGATACTTATATTTCCTATCCCTTTCCAGCTGATAAAAAATTGTTTCCTCACATGACCTTTTCTTTTGGCAATAATTTAACAGGACAAATTCTTGACTTTATACACCTGGTTCTGTCGTGGTTGAAACCGGTCACCATTGCATGGCTTATCCAGGGTTCGAGAGGTCACTGCTTCTTTAAGGAAAACTTTTGGCGAGGTTCTGTTCTTGACTTAACTGGTCGAACCTTCTGGCCAATTTTTTCTGCTTCTTCTCTGGATGTTCTATCACGGATCAGCTGGCTGGAGATCTCGTAGCGATCGGCCAGTGCAGCGGTCTCCATCACATCAGGTGTTGGACGGTCGATCAGGAACTTCCGCAAATCTCCAGATATAGAATTATAGAAGTCCTCTTGTAGTTTAATTGGGTTAAGCTGCTTACGGTGTTGCTTTGTGAGGCCTTTGCCCCCTCTCGAAAGCTACCTTCTTCTGCCTGGCGAAGTCCACCCAAGTTTTCCTGGTAACCTTTGCCCGAGTACGAAAGGCTTGCTGGGAGCTCAAAGGGAGTAGATCATAGGTCTTTCCCGTATGACCTTTTTGACGGAGTCATATTGTATGTACTTTTTTGTAAGGCAAAGCCGCGGTACATTTTCGAGCTTTACGAGTCAGCGTCGTATGCAACAAGACAGCCCAGAAATTTTGGGGCCACTGCATAGCTCGAGCCTGATTTTCGAACGTATCGAAGTACGTGTCCAGATCAGACTCGCAAAACTTGGGCACCAAAGATGCTGCTTTATGAACGTCGAAAATATTTTGGGGGCCTCGGGCCTCACAACTCCTTCCCTTTGCCGCTGACGTTCGAGAGTATGTTGTCCCCCTCGAACTCTTTTGCATTCAAACCTCCTTTGGGCTTCTATTTTGGGCCCCTTTGTAAAGTAATAGGCGCTCCATTCTTTCGAACTGGCTCTGTGATATGGCCCAAACGGTAGCGGAGGAGTTGGAGGATACAAGTTTTCCCTCTTTCCCTTGGGTCGAGCACCTGCGCTGGGTGCTTCATGTGAACCAGGGTCGGAAACTGGGCGATTAGATGCCCCAATTTCAGGCACCTCTCCCCCGAGATGTCCGCTCACCAGCAGCTCCCTTTGATTCTGGCTCAGCCACATCACCAGAGGGTAGGGAAGTTGGAAGGGCCACCAAGATCAAGTCCTTGTGCTCCAAGCGGTCGGTCCAAGGTTCAAATTGAGATATTAACTTGCCTCATCAGTATCGTCAATGCATCCACCTCCCCTTGTTCCGGAAACGCATGTGCTCAAAATAGATCGAGTGGTCTCGGGGTGTAATATTTGTTATACTTCACTCCTAGGCGTACGGCAATTTGCCAGCACTTCTGAAGTTTTAAAGACTTCAAATCTTCCAAGGTTAGCTCACATATTAACTGATGTATTTGAGCCTCCATAGTTAATTTATGGGTACCTGAACAGCAGCTCACTTTCATGGGATTGGCACTTGGATCAGAGAGCGAATCCCGGACGGGCCCCCACTTTGTTACGAACATAGTCAGTTGGTCCCTGAGTTATAGTGCTTTTCGTAACAAAAACTTTTGTACAAACTAGGTATCACTTCAGAGGAAAAGGAATTTTCTTAGTTTCCATTTAATTTATTAATAATCATAAAACACTTAAATTCACCTTCTCATATTTTGCACTATGAGTAGAAATACCTTTTACCATTCCTCATTAAAACGACACGTACTGGGTTTAGTATTTACAAATGGCTCTGAGTGAGTCAAATTTAAAAATTAAATATAAAGGGACATGCACAGGCGTTGCCTAAAAAATAACACATTTAATAGATTTCTTAGGATAGGGTTCACTTTACAATAAGTCCCCATACACTACAGAGGCTTGCTCACTTGGCTTCACTTTCTACTAAAACGCTTCTCAACCGCCTTCTCCAACCGAGATAAGTCTTAGCAGTAAGCTCCCCAAAATTCCTGGGATTTTCTAGGGAGGGAAATGGTGGTTTGAGGTGGATACTTCCCTCGACCCTTCCTGGTCCAAAGGAAGGTAGAACTGACTCTGTGAGGCTTACCAGCCCACTTTGTCTCGGTCGGAACAGGGTTGAGCAGCTCGAAACACCTACTGGTGCTTGCCAGGTCACCACGTTGACACTAATTAAACGACTACCTAAATACAAAGCTAAGTAATACGACCAGATAATATTATAAAGTCGAGTAAATCCATTTTAGCTACTAAAGGAATTACTCTGAAATATAATATTAAGTGAAATAGCAAAAATAACATGTAAAAGTATACCATTGTGATAAGAAACAGTACTTAAAATGAACAAAAGGGTGTAACAGTATTCTAGTGGATTCATTGGTTGAAAGCTTCACTTTTGACCAATAATAAACTTAGTCCTTTCAGTCTTGCTCTAAGTTGACTGTTGTAATAATCACCACATCTTTTAGGTATTGTACTTATCATGGAGAGTGATTTCTTAAGCAGTGGGTAACCTGTCTATCTTTCCAGCTTGGATGACAGAGAGGGTCACCTGCCAATCAACGAGTTGAATTGATGGAGATGGATTAACGTCCTGAGACTACCCCTTTTTGGATTTAATTACAGGTGCACCTGTATGAAGTAGCAGGATATAACCCCTCATCATTGCAGTGGAAAAAACCTGCTTTCCTATCATCTAGACTGAATATTCACGGATAGACTCTGTGAAGAACGAGCCGGTGGGTTGTCATCAACACCTGCGCCCCCCCCCATCATCGGCAACGGCTACGATTTCAATAACAAGCAGTGTCACCAACACCAGACACCCAAGTTTTATATTAGCGTTGAATTCAGTTATCATTTATATTTTTCATTTTTCATTTTCTTTAATGTAGGATTAATACTTTATATTTAAGTGTTTTATATTTTATATTTTCTAAATAATAAAGTGTTTGTCAGTTTTTATTCTTTTTCTATACATTAATTTTCCTGAGGAGGAGCCAGCCTTAGTAATACTGACTGAAGTTGTTACAGGGCTGAGTAAGCCTTCTCATATATATATGTATATGGAAGGAAGGCGGGGTAGGGGTCGGCCTAGGAAAGGTTGGAGGGAGGGGGTAAAGGAGGTTTTGTGTGCGAGGGGCTTGGACTTCCAGCAGACATGCGTGAGCGTGTTTGGTAGGAGTGAATGGAGACAAATGGTTTTTAATACTTGACGTGCTGTTGGAGTGTGAGCAAAGTAACATTTATGAAGGGATTCAGGGAAACCGGCAGGCCGGACTTGAGTCCTGGAGATGGGAAGTACAGTGCCTGCACTCTGAAGGAGGGGTGTTAATGTTGCAGTTTAAAAACTGTAGTGTAAAGCACCCTTCTGGCAAGACAGTGATGGAGTGAATGATGGTGAAAGTTTTTCTTTTTCGGGCCACCCTGCCTTGGTGGGAATCGGCCAGTGTGATAATAAAAATATATATATATATATATATATATATATATATATATATATATATAATATATTATATATATATATATATATATATATATATAGGTAGTAGGTTGGTAGACAGCAACCGCCCAGGGAGGTACTACCGTCCTGCCAAGTGAGTGTAAAACGTAAGCCTGTAATTGTTTTACACGATGGTAGGATTGCTGGTGTTTTTTCTGTCTCATAAACATGCAAGGTTTCAGGTACGTCTTGCTACTTCTGCTTACACTTAGGTCACACTACACATACATGTACAAGCATATGTATACACACCCCTCTGGGTTTTCTTCTATTTTCTTACTAGCTCTTGTTCTTGTTTATTTCCTCTTATCTCCATGGGGAAGTGGAACAGAATTCTTCCTCCGTAAGCTATGCGTGTTGTAAGAGGCGACTAAAATGCCAGGAGCAAGGGGCTAGTAACCCCTTCTCCTGTATATATTACTAAATATGAAAGGAGAAACTTTTGTTTTTCCTTTTGGGCCACCCCACCTCGGTGGGATACGGCTGGTGTGTTGAAAGAAAGAATATATATATATGCAAAACAACCACTCTGAAAGAATAGAGAAATTTAAAGCGCTTTCGTGACTACTCACATTATCAAGGAACTATGAAAGTGAAGCATCCAAGGAAGCTATATAAGGGGTCGGCCAGCACCTCACTATCAGATCCCACAACGGTTAAACACGTGACGCGCGGCGAGCCAACTTGGATAGGTCCTTTGCAAAACTCACCCCCAAGCTATTTATTTGTCCAGTGTATTAATAAATTCTACCCAAATTCTATTAATTATAAATGGATCTAATTTATATAAACCAAAGGAAATATTCATATTATTGTCAAAACTGCTTTTTATGAAACAAGATTCAATTATATTCCTGTCGACCATGGACTTGCTTGATACTACTTTCTCAACTTTTTGAAAATCAATTGGATGGTTAAAATCTCTTACATGAATAAATAGAGCATTGGAATCTTGTCCAGTTCTAATGCTATATTTATGTTGTTTTAATCTTAGTTCGAGATTTTTACCAGTTTTGACCGTAATAAACTTTATCGCAAATTTTACAAGGAATCTTATAGACACATCCATCAGCATTTTGGGGGGAATTCTTAATCAAAAGTTTTTTTACTGTATCAATATTTTTGAATACAACTTTAATATTAAAAGTCTTAAGAAGAGAAGGCATATCAACCAAGTTTTCATGGTAAGGGAGAACCAAACATATTTTTAGTTGAATAAGGCTGGCTGCCCTTTTTTTGGATTATAAAAAGTGTTCCTAGCAACTTTAAAAGATTTATCAATTACAACTTTTAAAGTTGCTAGGAACACTTTTTATAATCCAAAAAAGGGCAACCAGCCTTATTCAACTAAAAATATGTTGGTTCTCCCTTACCATGAAAACTTGGTTGATATGCCTTCTCTTCTTAAGACTTTTAATATTAAAGTTGTATTCAAAAATCTTGATACAGTA
>NC_069409.1:4766812-4786812 GCF_026875155.1 Cherax quadricarinatus
TTAAAAATTTAATGTATTATTTATATTTTTTAAAATAAAATATATGTATTATTATTTTATTTTTGTAATAAATTTTTTACATTTTTTAAACATTTTATATTATATATATATAATTATAATTATACATTAAAATTCAATACAGTGTATGTATGTGTTAATATATATAATATACATATATATATATAATTTATGTTTTGTATATATATAATATACATATATTATTACATTATGTATGAAATATATAATATATTATACATATATATTATGTTATTTTTTATATGTATATATATACATAATATATATTATATATATATGTATATATATACTTTATATATAGTATATATAACATACTGTATATATATATATTTTATTTTATTATATAAAATACATATATGTATATATAATTATATAATATATTATATACTAATATAAAATATGTATATATATATATAAAAATATACAATATATATGACTATATATAAGTATATATATACTTTATATATTTTATACATAAAATTTATGAAATATTATATATATATATATATATACAGTTTTAATATAATACAATATATATATGTATGTATATATAACTTTATATATATACATATAAAAGAATGTATATATATACTATATATATAATAACATATATGTATGATATATATATATAATATATGTATGTATATAATATATATACAAAATTAAAACATATAATAAACATATATAATACATTATATATAATATATGAAATATATATATATATAATGATCGTGTCGAATATGCGAACTTGCTATCTTGGCTTAAATAACAACGCTCATCTTGCCTTATAAGACAAGCGAAAATTTGAGTATACAAGAATTTCACCAAAATCATTCTGAACCTAACCAAAAAAATATATTTCACTGTTATTGTTTAATATTAAATTACTGTAAACAAATCTAAAATATATTTAGTTGGGTTAGGTTAAAATAAATTGTTCTTTTTATAATAAGGTTAGGTAAGTTTTCTAACATTCTTTTGGAGCAAAATTAAAAAAATTTACATTAACATTAATGAAAAAAATATATCTTTAAACGTATAAGAGAAATTTTTAGAAAGAACTTAATTTTAAATGAGTTCTTGCTAATTGACCAGTTTTACATATTCGGCAGAGCAGTGAAATTCCAAGCGCTTTCGTAACTACTCACATTGTCAAGGAACTATGAAAGTAATACATCAAATGAAGGCAATAAAAGGTCTTAGATGACACCTCACAATCAACTCCCACAACAAAGAAACACCTGACGTGCGACAATACCGGACTCATAAGAAAAGAGGAACACTGCAGTAGGTCCGCTGGTCCAACTAGACAGGTCATCACGACAACCCACCAACAAATCATTCTACCTTAGAAATAAGGTTTATTATTTGTCCAGTGTATTATTAAACTCCATCCAAATTTTATTTACTATAAATGAATCTAATTTATACAAACCTAAGAAAATATTCATATTATTTTCAAAACTGCTTTTTATGAAACAAGATTCAATTATATTTCTGTCGACCATGGACTTACTTGATACAACTTTCTCAACTTTTTGAAAATCAATTGGATGGTTAAAGTCTCTCATGTGAATAAATAGAGCATTGGAATCTTGTCCAGTTCTAATGCTATATTTATGTTGTTTTAATCTAAGTTCGAGATTTTTACCAGTTTGACCGTAATAAACTTTATCGCAAATTTTACAAGGAATCTTATAGACACATCCATCAGCATTTTGGGGAGAATTCTTTATCAAAAGTTTTTTTACTGTATCAAGATTTTTAAATACAACTTTAATATTAAAAGTCTTAAGAAGAGAAGGCATATCAACCAAATTTTCATGGTACGGGAGAACCAACATATTTTTAGTTGAATAAGGCTGGTTGTCCCTTTTTGGATTGTAAAAAGTATTTCTAGCAACTTTAAATGATTTATCAATTACATTCCTCGGTAATAAAGTTGGTAGATTTACCGACAATATGTAAAGTAAAAGGACACAAGTGCAACTAATGTGACATTTTATTGTGGCAACGTTTCGCTCTCCAGGAGCTTCATCAAGCTTGATAAAGCTCCTTTATCGAGGCTTGATAAAGCTCCTGGAGAGCGAAACGTTGTTACAATAAAATGTCACATTAGTTGGACTTGTGTCCTTTTACTTTACGTAACTCGGGTATTTCAGATCATTGTCCATTTCATAATTTTTGGATATTTCTTCATCTATGAACTCTGGACTACAAATACGTAAAGCTCTCAAAAACATTGATGAGAAAACAGACAGTTTAACTTTATCTAGATGGGAAGAATAATAGTGTACATAGGAACAGTTATTTGTAGGTTTTCTGTAAATTTTAAATTTGAATTCATAATTACTCTTAATAATTAAAACATCTAGAAAAGGCAATGAGTTATTTTCCTCAGACTCAACAGTAAAGTTTATAGAATGGGCTAAGCTATTTAATTTGCCAAGGAAATGGTGTATATCTTCATTCTTGGGCACAAGACATAAAATATCATCGACATATCTGAACCATTTTGCTCTTATTAGGGAGGACTGTGTTAAGCAGCCTCGTTTCAAAAAAAATCCATGTATAGATTACTAAGAACAGGTGAAAGAGGATTCCCCATTGCCATACCAAATTTCTGATAAATTTTACAACATGAATTTATCAATATGAATATTTCCTTAGGTTTGTATAAATTAGATTCATTTACAATTAATAAAATTTGGTTTAGAGTTTAATAATACTTTGGACAAATAATAAACCTTATTTCTTAGGTAGAATGATTTGTTGGTGGGTTCTCGTGAGGACCTGTCTACATATGCAGTTTAATGTGATCCTTTATTGACAAAGTTTCTCCCACACAGTGGAGGTCTCTTGGTGTATTTCAGAACACCAATACGCAAGCAGGACTGAAGATACAAGGAATGCCTGTGTACAACACCGCAATTCACACAACCATTTAATTAACTACAGAAACTCAAGACTTATCGCCACAGAAGACAACACTCAATACCGAAGAATCCTGGAATCATCGCTTATCTCAATAACCAACAATTTCAACCAGAACAATGGCTTCTATAACATAGCTGAACCACTCGCCAAGAAACTTTTTCATCGCTATCCCACATAAGAACATAGAACACTGCAGAAGGTCTGCTCACAACTTGTCCAATACCCCTGCCAAGCTACCCAAGATTTTAGACTCTATAACCCCACCCGGTAGATCATCAGATGCAGCCTTCTCCACCTGACCTCAACATTCTGAACCTGACTATAAATACTCACGTACCTTCCACCCCAGGTAGATCTGTTTGTGACTTGAAAATGCCCACTGTGTGGGCGAAACGTTGTCACATTAAACTGCATATGTGTTTGTTTCTATTGTGTCGGTATTTTATACCATTTATTTTCATCAGGACCTTTCTAGTTGGACCAGCGGACCTACTGCAGTGTTCCTCTTTTCTTATGAGTCCGGTATTGTCTCGCGTCAGGTGTTTCTTTGTTGTGGGAGTTGACTGTGAGGTGTGGTCTAAGCACTTTAATTGCCTTCCTTCGATGTATTACTTTCATAGTTCCTTGACAATGTGAGTAGTCAAGAAAGCCCTTGGAATTTCTCTATTCTTTCACAGTGGTTGTTTTGCATAATTTAAAATCGCCTGTTTACTATGATCTTATTGCATATGTATAAATATATTATATATATATATATAAAATTTTATATATATTATTTATATTTATTTATAATTATATTTATATATTTTATTTACTGTCGTGCCAAATAGGCAGAACTTGCGATCTTGGCTTAAATAGCAACGCTCATCTTGCATATAGGACAAGTGAAATTTGTGTAGGGAAATTAATTTCCCCAAAAAAACATTCTTAACCTAACGAAAAAATATTTTTTACAGTGTTTGTTTAGTATTAAATTATTGTAAGCAAATCTAAAATTTATTTAGTTTTGGGTTAGGCTAAAATAAATTTTCTCTGGTTATAATAAGATTAGGTAAATTTTCTAAGATTCTTTTAGTGCAAAATTATAAATTTTTACTTAACATTAATGAAAAAAATATATTTTTTTAAAACGTATAAGAGAAATTTTAGAAAGGACTTAATTTTAAATGAGTTCTTGCTAATTGACCCGTTTTACATATTTGGCACGAATATATTATTATATATATATATATATATATATATATATATATATTACACACCCACACACCGTTCGACATCAAAGGGCAATATTTAAAAAATAAAACAATCGCAGAGTTATATGTTTATATGTGTTTAATAATAATAATATTTCAATTTGTGGTATTAAGAGTGTCCAAGATGCCATGTAGTGTATTTTCTAAAAGCTGACTCAAAACTGATAATATACGAGAAATAAAGAATAAAAAATATGATACAATATAGTATTGTGTCGTTTTGATGATGTCATTGAACATTCCTTTAAAATTACTATAAAAATACTTAGAAAATTTTAATAAATGAATTGCACCAAAAGTTAGTCAGATTTATGTATTATTTTTCAGTAAGAAAAAAAGATCTTATTTTTTCGATTTTTTAATCTGTTTTTCATTAAACAACGTACATGGTTATAAATGAGCATAATTTTTAAAGGGGTGGAACCGTATGCTAGCGGAAGGCGTCGGTCAGATGACCAAAGCTCCAAAGGCGGGTCATCATCTAACCCGCGTCAGGAAACATTACCTAACATTACCTAACATAACCTTACCTAACCTATTAAACCTACCTTCACCTCTGCCCCCCCCCCTTCCACCTTAAACCTTCCACTCTGCCAGAAGTGATTAGTACAGCTCTTAAATAAGAAAATCTTTCTAATTATATAACAAAAATATGTAAAGAACGTAATCAAGTACTATGGAATCCTGTACCAAAATTAGTAAATTATTTTGATTTCATAATTTTTTAATTTTGTACGAACTTGTGCCAAACCTGAGTCATTTTAGTAAGAAATGATCGCAGATGCGATGTTCTTGAGAAAAGTTCAGCTACATTATTGGTAATGTTTTATGCCAGTCTTGTGGGTTAAAGAGCTGTATTCTCGTTGACCATGAATTGAAGTCACATATGGTACTATAATAACATGGGTTTTGAATATAACATTGCTACTCAAATGCCTCCACTGTGGAAAACTCTGCTAAGAGAACAGAGACCCCGAAACTGGGTCCAGATGTAAGATAAGACACAGAACCGTTGCAGAATTTGCAGTTAAGACAGAGGACAGAAAGTTCAAGAAAATAGAGCGTATTCAAGGTGAGAGTACACAAGTGCCTAGTATAGAGTTTCCAGCCCCTGCTGTCAGACTGGTACAAGGTACACCTTAGTGCTGTTAATTTGGTTCCATTGCTTGCAAGAGTTATCACGTAATTTTTCATAGGCATTTTGGAATCAAATTTCCCACCTAGGATGTACATCTCATCTCCGGGTTTCAACACTCTTCCAATATTTCCATTATTCTGTCTGGAGACCATCATTAGTTTTTCTTTACAAACAGAATTCATCACCTGTGAGGAAGTGATTACCATGCTTTCTACCAACAGGTATCTCCTTTCTTGCTTAAGCAAATAGTATAGCACAGTTATATGGGATGCAGAAAGAATTCTGGTATGAGTGGTAGATACAATTCTATTACAATGGACAAAGCTGCCTTCCTTGTGGAACACTGAAACTGACTGGGTGGCTTGTAGATTTTACTCAACTGAGTACTACTCTAGTTTTGAAGGTAATTGCTAATGAGGTGTAACGCAGAGCTCTCTATCTCTCTCTTCTCTCTGTCTCAAAGGACCGGGTTCAGTTCTCGGCAAAGGATGCATGGACAAGTATCTTACTTGCTGCTTATTTTTACATAGTAGTCATAGTAGAAAATATGTACTAGGGTAGTGGAAGATTTGTGGATCGTTAGTGAAATCCGAATGCATATAAGCAGCAATTGATCCATGAGGTTATTCTTAAACATGAAGAAACCCCAATTACCTGAACCAGACCTTGTGACTGAGGACACATCCAACGTTATCTGACCTTATTTTGATACTGCCTTACACGTCATCTCATCTCACTTACACCGCATGTGATATTTCAGCTTCAACTTCGCTTGACATACGACTCCACCACTTCTCTACACTTCATATATATCTCCAATTGAGTTTGTTTTAATGGACCTGCATGAGCGGTAGTCTGCTCTCCTTGTCTTACAGCTACAATACCGTCATTGAGCTCATTGTGCGCATTCTTCATTTCGTGGAACTATCTCAGACATGATATATATAAAAGACTGGTAACACTCCTGATGACCACCCAGCAAGTGAAACTGTTCAGCCTTCTCAGTGCCAAGGACTCTTTCACTGCTCTCTGCTTTAACGATGATAAAGCCAACAAGATCATCACCACATCAGAAATAAACTTTCTCAAGGACTGTGAATTCGATGTGGCGCTTTTCCCTTCGTTGAGGGCCAAGAAATCGGTGTTTGTAAAGAAGCTTGAGCGCGAATTTACCAGCCAATCAAAAGGCAACTTTAAACACATGGTTGAACATGAAAATGATTGGGCCATCATCGACTCAATCACGAAAATTCCAACTTCAGCGCTATGGTCAAGGTTACCTTCACCGATATCTCCATGGCATCTTAGGCAGTCAGTGCAAATCTACGCCTTTCATATTAGCAAGTTAATTCAAGGAGCATTAAACCAGAGCGATTCCACTGTTATACATCACCCCTTGTTGGAACTGTTTTGCTTTACTTGCCTCACGAAGAACTGCCCTCTGCAGAAAAAGAAATACTGCTGCAACTATGGCATGGAAGGACTCGCTCATAAGAACTGAATCTCTGCCTCTCAACCGAAATGTCTCAACTACAACAATGATTATCACGCTCTTGCAGTCACGTACCCTTTTTAGAAGGATATTGTCAATAAAAAAATAACTAGACACTCCAACATACCCTGCACTCACTAGATGCAAGCTGACACTCTAAGAATTCTCCTGGCTTCCCAACGGCCTGCCTCTTCTGACAACTTCATTTCATCATTCCCAGACGATTTTCCCACCAAGATCATGTATTGAATGATGTAAGCCCAGATAAAGACTGCTATCTACCCAGGAACCCTCAACTACACAATCAATAAACTCTTTCGCCTCAGCATTCTTCGCAATTTCACGTTTCTAGATACCGCACCATCAGCAAACACCGAAAAACTTCTCCAACGCAGAAAGCATTACCATCCCTTGAATCCTAAATCCACAGCCTCCCATTAATACTCCTGACCCTGCAATTACCCAAGTCTGTCACCATCCCCATATACACCGCTACTCTACCTGAAGATTAAAGCTCTCCCATTTCTGACGATGAAATTGGAGACAACAGTCACACCCCGGCCAAACCTGGAAAACTTTTCCACTCTTCGCTACTCATACGAACCAAACACCATGTCTGCCAAAGTAGTTGACCCACGACTCTGCATTAAAATCTTCAGATGTGCCTCTGATGCCCCATACAACAAGTCCAAGATTTTGTGAAACAATTCATCGACGGCCTCGACAACTATGCAACATACACTTACTACCAAACAAGGTGTTACAAATTTAAGAAAGGTCACTCCAATTATCACAGTAAAATTAACTCCACTTGAAGTTCTGCGAACAAATAAACACTTTATGGCGCTATTCTTCGCTTTCTCCACTTCCAGTTCTTTACTTACCTGAGAATCAGTTAATTTGTTATTCTTTTTTTTTATTATCACACTGGCCGATTCCCACCAAGGCAGGGTGGCCCGAAAAAGAAAAACTTTCACCATCATTCACTCCATCACTGTCTTGCCACCTCATAAAGATGATACGCGGGATTATTAAAGGTCTCTTTTCGCTGTATGCTGGATGCTAACCTTCATGGGCTAATAATTCAAATTAAGTCTTTTTGTTCTTTTAGTTCTTCATCATCATTATCATCATCTTTTTATTATTCTCAGTTTAACTCTTTTTTTTATTATCAGCTACATGATTATTCCCATATATTCGTTTTCGTTTTTATTATTATTTCAAGAACATCAACGTGTATAAACCATTTATTTAAATATATCAGAATGTGCGAGCAGGAGTTTATAATAACCTTATTAATTACAAGATCAACATATAAGAAAACACAAGAAATGAGATATATCTGAATATTTTGAGTTCTAAATGAGGCTTTCTTCAGTATATCAGCCATAGAATAGTCTTTATATTTTAACTTCCAGCCATGGGTGCAACTATGAAAAATAGCGCCTATGGCAAGCATTAAAATTTTGCCCCTGTCCAAACATTTTACCCCTATCAAAATACATTGCTGACCTGGATAGTGTACAAAGAGCTTTCACAGCACACATAAGTACGATAAGGCACCTAAACTACTGGGAACGGTTGAAGGCGTTTGATTTGTATTCCTGGAACGCAGGCGAGTGAGATAGATGATAATATACGCTTGGAAAACCCTAGAGGGATTAGTACCAAACGTGCACACGAAAATCACTCCCTACGAAAGCAAAAAACTTGGCAGGAGATGCAACATTCCCCCATGAAAAGCAAGGGCGCCACGAGTACACTGAGAGACAACACGATAAGTGTCCGGGGCCCAAGACTGTTCAACTGCCTCCCAGCATACATAAAGGGGATTATATATAGACCCCTGGCTGTCTTCCAGAAGGCATTGGACAGGCACGTAAAGCCAGCACCTTAATAACCGGGCTGTGGTTCGTACATCAGTTTGCGTGCAATCAGCAGTAAATGCCTGGTTGATCAAACCCTGATCCACCATGAGGCCTTGTCTCAGACCGAGTCGCGGGGGCGTTGACCCCCGAAACCCTCTCCAGGTAAATTCCATGTAAGCTCCTTAATCTTTTCATTGGCAAATTATGGCACAACATGAAAATTAGTTTCACCTTCCATGCTTTCACTGACGTGATCAAATTCATTTTTTTTTTTCCGTTTCTTCTCTTTATACACTCAGCAGAGCAAGATCTCAAAGTTTGCCTTGAGGCATGGAGGCTCTCAGATACGAAAGAATCAGTTTTAACTTGCTGAATGATCTCCCAGAACCCGTGTTGGAAAATGTGATGGTTAACATTATCTAATTAAAACTACAAAGATTGGGGAAGATGCTTTCATCTCCATACTGAACAATAAATTCCAGAGGCTCTTCAGGTCTTGATATTTTCATGTTGGCTCAACTTGATAGCATCATTCTACATTCCAAAATTTCTTCATATATCTGCAGTCTATCAACATCAGAGCTGAACAATTCGTCCAAAAATTCGCAATTCTTCTTCGGTCGTTACTGTAGGCGCTGTAACAGTCCCTCGACATCGACAAGAAAAACAAAGCCCGGTACGAACTGAACAAAGTACACATCACTCTATTGGACCACCATCCTTAAACAACACGCGCCCGCATTACTGTTAATTGTTAAGTCACTTGTTTCGTGATTTAATTGATATATAGACTGCTCGTGGATGCTGGTACACCACACAGGATGAGGCTGAAATTCACCTCTGATGCTCCATGACCTCGGATGTCCTTGCATCAGGATAACATGCTCAGTATTGCTAGGAGCCTGGTGTTTAAGGATGGTGGTCCAATGGATAGAGTGATGCATATTTCGCTCAGTTCACATCGGGCTGGGCATGGGAACGCAGGATCGATTCCTATCCAAGCCGCAGTTGTAGTCCGAAATGATCAGCTGACGCCCTGCCACAGGTACACCTATATTCGATGAGTATGAGGGTGGCTAAGCGAAGAGCAACACCAATCCGAATTGCCTTTGGGGCGACCTACCTGGAGTTAATTTCCTTTGTAAATTGTGAGTTCATTACCTTTGTAAATTGTGAGTACATTACCTCTGTAACTTGCTCAGCTATCAAAACTCTGGAGTCCAGTCCCTGGACCAATTATGTACCTCTGTAATCTTTTGACTACCGCCCACAGGATGGGTATGGGGTGCATAATAAACATATTAAACTAAACTTTGGGTCGACTCTAGTGCCCAAGGAATTGGGAACAGCTGAAAGGAAATCTAAATGTGGTGCCTCCACCGCTAGGAGACGAGCTTTGTCCTTTCCAAAAGCCTTGGTGAGCATTGTGTTGCTGATATTTTCCATTATCTGTTTGTCCCATATATATTGACATTATTTCCTGTGACACAAATGTTTCTTTATCGTATCAGATGGATGAGATGATCAGGACCGGCGTACTTGAAGGAGGTAAATTAATAGCTGACCCCGTTATTGACGCTCACGTGTACACTATAACCCAGGCTACTCTTTCCTCCGCCTCTCCCAGGTACTGTATGTAGACGTGCTACTCGTTTTATGTGAGTCTTTTTCCTATGAACTATATTTTACACACCCATACGTTTAAATATCTGTATCATGACTTAAACTATTCACCTATGAAGTGGCAATGAACAGTAGATAAATTTTTGTTCTGCTTAAATTACTATCGGTTTAAAATTAATCCAAAATGGACCAAAACGTCTATTGTCTATTTTTAATTTGTGTGTTAGTTCTAAATTTGCCACACTTAGATTTTTAAACTGTCTAATTATGAAGCGTTTTACAGTTTTGCATATGAATTTAACGTTTTTGTTTTTGCAATGTTGTCATGTTGTTATAAACGAAAAATGGTAGTTTATAAATAAAGTAAAAAAAAATACTAGTTTTTCAGCTGAGACCAATAATAAAAAATAAAATTCATTAACCAACGAAATTAGTGACATTTGAAGATACTGCCGTGACCTTCCTGGTATAGTTAAAAGTATATGGACAGAGTTCTTCTGTCAGATCATATATGCTGAATTAATACGCTGAGGGGTTAATTACAATCATATTTTGGGCATTAAAGTTTTCCTGACTAGTAGTGAACAGGTTCCAGACAGTTTTATTAACTTTCAAGTAGTCGATGAGCTTGAACACCCTATGAAGTTATCTATTATAGTAAATATTAGTAATTTGTACTGTTAATTAAAAACATACTCATTGCATCTAGATTTTAAAGGCATAAAAAGTCAGATTAATGTACTATCGGTGATTTTTCCTCCAGGTTACCAGAGGGATTAAGGATAGGACCTGTGGAACCGCATCACGCTCATATTCTTTTCAAACACTGGGAGCATAACCAACTTGAGAACATTGAGGAATATACTGAGATGGTGAAAGCTCTCCCTGGCTATGCTGTCTACCCTTGCCCTTCACCCCACACTACAGAGGGCACTGAAGATTCAGCACTGGAAGACACGGAACAACCCTTAGCGTGGGCACAGTTCACATCGCGTAACACTATTGGGAACACATTTACCTTGGAGAAATATCGCAGGATGGGCCTCGGTAAGGCTGTCACTCTCGCCCTGGTAACACACTTGCTGAGAGAAGGCACAAGTGCCTCACTTATCATTGTGGACAAAAATGAGGCTTCCATAAGATTCCATGAGGGGCTGGGGTTCGTCAGGGAGACTCCCGTCATGTATCTGGTCCGCTCCGTGCTGGGAGTTTCTGAAGATTTTCCCTCCACTCAATAAATCTCATTGTGTTTTCATCCTTCCCATCCCTATCCCCCACACAGACAGACAGACAGACAGACACACACACACACACACACACACACACACACACACACACACACACACACACACACACACACACACACACACACACAGGAAGCAGAGAGAGAGAGGATCCAGTAGCGATCAGTGAAGAGGCGGGGCCAGGAGCTGAGTCTCGACCCCTGCAACCACAATTAGGTGAGTACAATTAGGTGAGTACACACACACACAAACACCGTCGGGTTTACCCGACGGTGTAAGGAGGCAAAAGCAAAATGCAATAGAGAATGGAAAAAGTACAGAAGGCAGTGAACACACGAAAATAGGGAGATCAGTCGCAGAGCCAGGAATGAGTACGCACAGGTAAGGAGGGAGGCCCAGCGACAGTATGAAAATGACATAGCATCGAGAATCAAGACTGACCCTAAACTGTTGTATAGCCACATCAGGAGGAAGACAGTCAAAGACCAGGTGATCAGATTAAGGACAGAAGGTGGAGAACTCACAAGAAATGATCAGGAGGTATGTGAGGAGCTGAACAGGAGATTTAAGGAAGTTTTTACAGTAGAGACAGGAAGGGCTGTGGGAAGACAGCACAGAAGGGAACATCAAGTGGGAATATACCAACAAGTGTTGGATGACATACGAACAACTGAGGAGGAGGTGAAGAAGCTCTTAAGTGACCTTGACACCTCAAAGGCGATGGGACCGGACAACATCCCCCCATGGGTCCTTAGAGAAGGAGCAGAGATGCTGTGCGTGCCTCTAACCACAATCTTCAACACATCCCTTGAAAACTGGGCAAACTACCTGAGAAATGGAAGACAGCTAATGTAGTCCCCATATTTAAGAAAGGAAACAGAAACGCGGCACTAAACTACAGACCTGTGTCTCTGACATGTATTGTGTGCAAAGTCATGGAGAAGATTATCAGGAGGAGAGTGGTCGAACACCTGGAAAGGAACAAGATTATAAATGGAAACCAGCATGGGTTCATGGAAGGCAAATCTTGTATCACAAACCTTCTGGAGTTTTATGACAAGGTAACAGAAGTAAGACACGAGAGAGAGGGGTGGGTAGATTGCGTTTCCTAGACTGCAGGAAGGCCTTTGACACAGTTCCCACAAGAGATTAGTGCAGAAGCTGGAGGATCAGGCGCACGAAAAAGGGGGGGCACTGCAAGGGATAAGGGAATACCTGACAGGGAGGCAGCAACGAGTCATGGTAGTGAAGAGGATCACAGTGGGCGCCTTTTTCGAGCGGGGCCCCAAGGGGTCGTTTAGGACCAGTGCTATTTTTGATATTGTAAAAAGACATGAGGGAAAGGAAATAGACTCTGAAGTGTCCCTGTTCGCAATGACGTGAATTTGATGAGAAGAATTAAACGGACGAGGATAGGGGGCTCCAAAGAGACCGGGACAGGCGGACATGGGGTCCACAATGGCTTCCCGAATTCAACCCAGCCAAATGCAAAGTCATGAAGATTGGGGAGGGGCAAGAAGACCGCAGACAGAGTTTGGGCTGGGGTGGAAAAAACTAAGACCTCATCAGGGAAGCCTTGGGGGTTACCATAACACCGAGCACATCACCCGGGGGCACACATCAACCAAATAACCGTGCAGCATACGGGGCCTGGCAAACCCGAAATAGCGTTTCCCATAATTTTAAAAAGGAATCGTTTAAAGACACTGTACCTGTGTTGTTAGGCCCAACTGGGTTGCAGCACCATCTGGAACCCACACCTGGTCAAGGCTCAAGAAATTAGGAAAGTTTCAAAGGTTTGCAAAAAGGTAGCCCAGAGTCAAGGGAAAAGTCGTACGGGAAAGGGTTTAAGGGGGAAACGGGAAAGACGACATGGAGGACAGAAGGGTCAGGGGGGACAATAACGACATACAAGATACTGGGGGGGAATAGAAAGGTGGGCGAGATAGGATGTTCCAGAGAGGGGACACAGGGACAAGGGGTCACAACTGGAAGCTGAAGACTCAGACGAGTCACAGGGACGTTAGGAAGTATTTCTTCAGTCATAGAGTTGTCAGCAAGTGGAATAGCCTAGCAAGTGAAGTAGTGGAGGAGGAACCATACATAGTTTTAAGAGGTATGACAAAGCTCGGGAAAGCAGAGAGAGGATCCAGTAGCGATCAGTGAAGAGGCGGGGCTAGGAGCTGATCTCGACCCCTGCAACCACAATTAGGTGAGTACAATTAGGTGAGTACACACACACACTTTACAGACACACACACACATTATAGACACACACACACACACACATATACAGGATTTAAAACCTTCCTGTGAAGTGACCCTAAAACCCCTTTTCCTTTCCCCCCCCCTCTCTCTCTCTCTCTCTCCTCTCTTCTCTCTCTTTTACACAGGGTTTGACAGGTTAAGGATCCCTAGCTTTATTGACAGCTATTTACAGGTTAAGGATTCCTAACTTTATTGGCAAGCTAAGAGCTGTTACCTACATCAGCCCCATTTGAAAGCATTTTTATTGTTATGAGACATACAAGTAGGAAACAGGATGAAGTTGGAGCCATCTGTGGGCCAGCATTTTCATTTGATCAACTGACTTTATCTCGTTGACATCATTATGCTGTACGAATGTGTTCCATACTCGAGTCATCCTGGGTATGTATGATCTCAGATGGAGTGATGTTCTGGGGAAGGGTACAGCCAGAGTGAAGTTGCTGCTTTCTGCCCGTCTTGTGGCATAAAAGCTTGTTTCACGCTGTCCTCGAAGTGGATCTCATCCTCTCTCTCTTCCTCTCTCTCTTCCTTTCACTCTTTCTCTCTCTCTTCCTCTCCCTCTCCCTCTCTCTCTTCCTTTCTTACTCTCTCTCTTCCCTCTTCTTTTCTCTCTTTTCCCCTTGTCACTCCCCCCTCTCTCTTACCTTTTCCCTCTCTCACTTTCTCCCCCTTTTTCCTTCTTTTCCCCCTCCTTCTAGGCTCCCCTTCTCTCTCTCCCTATCTCTCACTCTCCCCCCCCTTTTTCTTTTTCTCTTTCTCTCTCTCTTTCATAAAAAAAAAAAAAAAAAAAAAAAGGTTGGGACTCGCAGGGAATCAGGGATCAGATGACAATGGTACTGGTAGGGAGGAATGGAGGGAGGAACAGGGAAAAGGATAGAGCAAGAATGGGAGAGAAAATTAGGAGAGCTTTCCAAAAAAAATGGAGAAAGGGGGCTCTCTGTGAAATGGAGAAAGAGGTTGGAGAAGGAGACGAAGAAATGGGAGGCCCCAAGTCAAAACTGCAGTACCCAGGGTAAAGGTCCTAGAATTTGAGGTAAACAGGCTGAAAAAAAGTCTCAGGGGGTAGTGACCAGAGAAGACACAACATACGATGATGAGAGGCTGAACGGGAAAGGGAAGGAGATGTGAATTATGCTAAGGTCATATCACCTGCAAAGAAGGGCCAGTGAGTGGAAGGGAAGAGCAGATGGGTGCAGATGGAGAGGAGATAGGTCGAATGCTGAGGCACAACCATGATACCAAGACCCAAACTGGAAAAATCAAGGGAAAAATGACCACATATTGACAGGAACCAGAGTCACAGAGGAAGAGGCAATGGGAGGAGGAAAGGGCAAATTCAGTGATTATCCATGGGTTTCGGGAGAGAGAAGGAAAGGACACCCCAACTGAAAGAGGGCAGGAAGAAAGAAAGGAGATTGATAAAATCATCACGGAAATGGGGGGAGAAGACATGGTTGAGAGTTGTAAATTTTCAGAGAATAGGGGGAGGGTACTTGAAGGGGAGAAACGACCGTCAAGCTGATTCTCAGGACAGAAACAGTGCGGAACAGGATCCTCCAAGAGAAACCACGGTTAAAAAGTTTGGAAGAGTACAAGGTGTTCCTAGACAGAGACAGAACACAAACAGAGAGAAAGCAGCTGAGGGAGAGGACAAAAAAAGCGAAAGGAGCTAGGAAAGGAGAAAAGGGAATGGAACCAGCAGAGTCAGTCAGAGCAGAACAGAGCAGCAAGGGCAAGCACACACACAACTATCCTCAAAACCCCCAAAACCCTATCACACCATCCCAACACACAATACAATCCATCCCCACAGTTTTCCACCAAACCCCCAACCATAGAATCCCACAGTAAGCTACCAGGTCTCCCACCCCCACGGGCCCCCCCAAACCACAGTGTTGGAAAGGAAACTGAAGGTATGGTACACAAGCGCTGATGGAATAACAAACAAGTGGGAGGAGTGGCACGAAAGAGTCAGAGGCATCACCAACATCATGCGATCACAGAAACCAAGCTTACAGGTATGATAACAGATGCCATCTTTCCAGCGGGATACCAGATCCTGAGAAAAGACAGAAGGAACAGGTGGGGTGGAGGAGTGGCATTGTGATCAAACACCGATGGAATTTTGATGAGCTGGGAGAGAGGAGACAGCGGAGAAGAAAGTGATTACATAGCGGGGAACGCTTCACTCTGGTGGTCCCAAGGTGATAATTGCAGTGATGTATAACCCACCACAGAACAGCAGGGGGCCAAGGCAAGAGTATGACGAGAGCAATAGAGCGATGGTTGAAAACCCCTGGCTGCGGGTGGCCCAGAAGTGCTCATGCATGCAGGGCAAGCTCCTGATCATGGGCGATTTAACCCACAAGGAGATCGAAGGGGAGAACTTGGACCCCACATGGGGCCAAGATACATGGGGGGCTAAGATGATGGAGGTGGTACTGGAAAACTTCATGTACCAACACGTAAGGGACACTACAAGAGAGAGAGGAGAGGAAATGAACCAGCAAGACTGGACTTAGTATTCACCTTAAAGTAGTGCAGATATTGAGGACATCACATTTGAAAGACCCCTTGGGGCCAGCGATCATGTGGTTTTGAGCTTCAAATACACAGTAGAGCTACAAGTGGAGGGGGAAGCAGGAAGGCAAGGACAAATGAAACCAAACTACAGGAAAGGGGACTACACAGGAATGAGGAAACTTCCTGAATGAGGTTCAGTGGGACAGAGAACTGGCAGGGAAGCCAGTTAATGAGATGATGGAATATGTAGCAATAATGTGCAAGGAGGCTGAGGAGAGGTTTGTACCCAAGGGTAACAGGAATCATGAAAAAGCCAGGATGAGCCCATGGTTCACTCAAAGATGCAAGGAGGCAAAAACCAAGTGTGCTAGGGAATGGAAGAAATATAGAAGGCAAAGGACCCAGGAGAATAAGGAGAGCAGTCGTAGAGCCAGAAACGAATATGCACAGATAAGAAGGGAGGCCCAACGTCAATATGAAAAGCGACATAGCAGCAAAAGCCAAATCTGACCCGAAGCTGTTATACAGCCACATCAGGAAGAAAACAACCGTTAAGGACCAGGTAATCAGGCCAAGGAAGGAAGGAGAGACAACAAGAAATGACCATGAAGTATGTGAGGTACTCAACAAGAGATTCAAGAAGTGTTCACAGAGGAGACAAAAAGGGGCCCCAGAAAGACGGAGAGGTGGGGTACACCCCCATGTGCTGGACATAGTACACACAACCGAGGAAGAAGTGAAGAGGCTTCTGAGTGAGCTAGATACCTCTAAGGCAATGGGGCCAGATAACATCTCTCCTATGGGTCCTGAGAGAGGGAGCAGAGGCACTATGTGTACCCCTAACAACAATATTCAATACATCTACTTGAAACAGGGAGATTGCCTGAGGCATGGAAGAAAACAAATGTGGTCCCAATCTTTAAAAAAAGGGGACAGACATGAAGCACTAAACTACGACCAGTGTCAAATGACATGTATAGCAGCAAAAAACATGGAAAAGATTGTCAGGAGAAGAATGGGAACATCTAGAAAGGAATGATCTCATCACCAGCAGACAACATGGTTTCAAAAGACGGGAAATTTCCCGTGTCACAAACCTCCTGGAGTTCTATGACATGGTGACAGCAGTAAGACAAGAGAGAGAGGGGTGGGTGGATTGCATTTTCTTGGACTGCAAGAAGGGGTTTGGGCACAGTACCCCACAAGAGATTAGTGCAAAAACTGGAGGGCCAAGCAGGGATAACAGGGAAGGCACTGCAATGGATCAGGGAATACTTGTCAGGAAGAGAGCAGCGAGTAATGGTACGTGGTGAGGTGTCAGAGTGGGCACCTGTGACCAGCGGGGTCCCACAGGGGTCAGTCCTAGGACCAGTGCTGTTTCTGGTATTTGTGAACGACATGACGGAAGGAATAAACTCCGAGGTGTCCCTGTTTGCAGATGACGTGAAGTTGATGAGAAGAGTTCAGTCGATCGAAGACCAGGCAGAACACAGTGGTGCTACTCGGGTCTGGCTCAGACCTCACTGGACACATGGAAACTTTATACACCCGCGGTACATGCAAAACAACATGGCTTAAACCAGCAAATGATGCTTTTCTGTGCATAAAACTGACTCTAAGACATACTAAAATGTGAGAACACTGACTGAGGGGAATTAATTAACACGACATATATCTTCTCTGTCTTCTCGACAATACTAAAATAATTACTGAACACTCGATGGTGACATCATGTGATGTCGCGAGGTGACGTCAGCAGACATCTCGAGGTGACGTCAGGCAGACATCGTGAGGTGACGTCAGCAGACATCGTGACGTTTATTAAGTCGGGCAGCATCGTCGGTGACGTTAATGTGATGCGGGCAGCAGACCACAGCATGTGGCCTGGGACATCTGGTAACTCACGTGGCTGGTAGATCTACATGACATCGCCCAACCCATGTTTGGGGTCGGGGTTCCACGTGGCGTCGTAATCTACGTGGCATGCTGATCCACGTAGCTTCGAGTTGCCTTGGGCACTCGGATACACAGTTCTGGCAATGAATTCACACGGAAAACAGCAGAAAACGGCAGTGGTGAGTGGTGTATGGTAGTGTGGTGGCGAGGAGCGTGGATGAGTGTATGGCGAGGGAGCATCTGGCCATTCCTCCTCCTCCCACCCACAAACACAGGGAAACACACTGGATGCAGAAATCACCACGAAACTCACCTCTGGCTTGCTGGAACAGCTGTGCTGAGCTGAACAACAACAGCAACATACAAGTGACGCTAAACACATGACTTGAGAAACAGCGTGGGACGCTGTAGCGTGGGGTCATTGGGACGCCACTTACAATTCTCGAAGAAATTCAGTAAATTTCGGCTGGATCCTGCTTGTACCTGTGTCTAGATGCTCAAACGTGCAGACACGACGTCAGGATAACTCGTTGAGAGACGGATGCTTGTTGTTTAGGGGGATGAAATGAACAACTTCATTCCTTCCTTCCTCTCTCTGGGCAAACACACTGCTGTGACCACTGCTTTCCACCATTTATAAAAGGATTATTTGGTGTTCTGGTAGAGGGGAGTAAATGATACGTCTTCGGAGGCTTCTTACTTTATTGTTAAGTTGTGGTGGGTACACAGGCTTGTGTGTTGTGCCCATTGCCCGGGAGGGCCATCCCACGAGAGAGAGCTAGGAGTAGGTATTGTGTCTTCCTGCTAGGCCGCTGTGTGAGTGAGAGTGAGGCAAGGGCAGGCAGGCTGAAGTGGCAACGCCTATAGGTGGCATCACCAGCATGGTGTGAAATATGAACTAAGCTGGCAGACAGCATGGGCTGTCTGTGCAGACAGTACAGGCTGTCTACAAGTGGAATAGTTTAGCAAGTGATGTAGTGGAGGCAGGAACCATACATAGCTTTAAGACGAGGTATAACAAAGCTCAGGAGCAAGAGAGAGAGAGGACCTTGTAGCGATCAGTTGAAGAGGCGGGGCCAGGAGCTGAGTATCGACCCTTGCAACCACAATTAGTTGAGCACAATTAGATGATTACACACACACACACACACACACACACACACCCACACACCCCACACACACACACACACACACACACACACACACACACACACACACACACCCGTGCCTCCAAAGTTTTCCCAGATGAACCTATTATGAAAATAGTTGTCATTAGCATGAAACTGCGGTATCCTAAGGTGTTTGTGGAATCTGCCTTTCTGGCAGCCTAAGAAAATTTATTATAGAACAGAGCCTAGGATAACACATCAGACCAAGTATGTGCTGGTTTCCCCCCATAGAATGGAAATTTATGTATCCTGCAGAATGCCCTTAAAGATTTAATATGCAAGTATTATTTAAACATTCTTGGACTATTAGAAACTACTGATAAAGAATTCACCCCAACAGCGTGCTGGTGGTGTTTTAGAGAATTAGTTGGAACAGTTGCAGTCTCTTTTGGGACAGACGAGAAAACCGTTAAAAGTGAGAATTTCTCAACACCATTATTTGGTATATATAGCACAGAAGTCAAACGCGATTTTCGAACACATTAAAGCTTGTAATAGCCCGGCAAATTGGAAGGAAGCAAGAGTCATCTTCCAAAATTTTTTTTTCTTGGTT
>NC_069409.1:4789312-4799968 GCF_026875155.1 Cherax quadricarinatus
CGCATCTAGCCAAGCTTGATGTTATACCCACCATCGAAGGGCATACGGTGGTGTGGATGCATCTGAGTTATTTCATTTTACTCCCTGTTTGTGTACTAGATCAACAAGCAGTATGTTATATTATTGTACCCACAGAACAAGCGGCTGTTTTGGCCGGCGTTTTATCTCACCATGAGGCTGGCCAAAACAGCATGGGTTCGACTCCTAGGCTAGTGCAGTGTTGTTATTGATCAGTACCACTTGTTGATCACAAAGTTCGTCAACAACTCCTTGGCTGGTCTGATTCGTGACGAAATTAAACCTTTTTGGTTGCTTCATTTTGTGCCTTTTAAAAGGTGGATGGAGGAATTAGGCCATAATCCAACTTGTTTCCAAAGCTCCTGTCCGAAATATTCGCACAGAGGCAGCCATGATGCTCCAACCAAACCAGCTTGGTTTTAGGGTCTGTCATGGAAGTGAAACAGAGGTTCATACAGTAAGGATGTATATCAACAATCTGCCAGAGGACAATGCGGAGGTAAAATTAGATTTCAAGAAAGCATTTAATCTCCCGAAAAAAGACATGGTATTAACAGCTGTACAAGAACATTTCCCTGGTCTCTTACCTCTTGTTTCAGCTGGATTTAGCAAGGAACAGGTACTCGTGTTTGGAGAGCATAAAATCATGTCATCAGAGGGTGTCAAGCAAGGGGATCCTCTCGCCCCATTTCTCTTCTTGCCGGTATAAAGGAGTCTTCTAGATGATCTTACATAGGTAATGACACGGGGAGAGGTGATGGGTCTCATCATGAATCCATCCAAATGTGAAATTATCTCAGTCAATCAAAAAGTGATCGACGCAGTGAGATCAAAACTACCAGAAGCATCAGTCATTGCCCCCCACAAGACCTCTGGGAAGTTATGCAATTCATTCAGTTCTCAGAAAGAAACTAGAAGATTTGAGGAGGATGGAAGCAATAGGCAATCTTCACTCCCACGATGCCTTGTACCTTCTCATAAAGTGCTTGAGTCTGCTCAGGTTAACATATTTCCTAAAATGCGCTCCTTCATACGATAACCCTATACTGTACGAATATGACAGTATCCTGAGACATATTTTTACGAAAGTACTCAAACTTACTCAGAAGATAGGCTGGGGCCAAGCTACAATTCTAGTCAGACTATGAGGCAAAGGTGTCAGCAAGTCATCACAGATTGCGCTACCTGCTTTCCTGTCCTCATGTGTTACATCCAGTGGACTTGATGCAGCGATTCTCCTTGAACATCTTAAGGAGAAAATTGGAATCCATGACGGAGCCACAATCTAGGGTAATCTAACCGGTTCTGAAACTAGACCTGCTCCCCCCCCCCAATTACTACAAGCAGTTACATTGGGATGGCCCAGTATTCGAGAATATAACCTTAACAATGCTTCAAAGTGTCTGGGAAGGACAGAGCCCACCTCCTGGCAGTGAAAACTCATGTGGGGGACTTTCTCTTGGGGGTTCCCAACCCAGCCTTGGCACACGCCCCCGACCACAAAACCATCCACACTGGTATTGTTGATGAGCAGTGCCACTCCTCCACCCCCTCTGTTTCCTCTGTCTTTCCTCAGGATCCGATATCCTATTGAAAAGTGGCATATGTTATCATTCCTGTGAGCCTGGTTCTGTGAGAGCTATGATGTCTGGTGATGCCTCTTTCAATCATTCGAACCACTCTTTCCCCCTTTTTTCCTTTCCATCATTGTTGGTGTACCATACCTTTAGTTTCCTCTCCAACATTGTTCTGGGGGGCTGTGAGGGGGGGGGGGATTCTGCAGCGTATTGTGGGTGGAGGCTGTAAGTGGTGATTGTGGTTTGTGTTGGGGTAGCGTGTTTTGGTTTTTGAGGTTTTTGGGGATGGCACTTTGTGTGCTTGCGCTTCTTGTGTGTGTGTGTGTGTGTGTGTTTGGGGTTGTGTGTGTGGGGTGTGTGTGTTCACCTAATTGTACTCATCTAATTGTGGTTGCAGGGGTCGAAACTCAGCTCCTGGCCCCGCCCCCTTCACTGATCGCTACTAGGTCCCTCTCTCCCTGCCCATGAGCTTTTTTCATACTTCATCTTAAATCTATGTATGGTTCCTGCCTCCACTACATCACTTGTTAGACTATTCCACTTCCTGACAACTCTATGACTGAATAAATACTTCCCCTGTGTGTTTGTGTGTGTGTGTGTGTGTGTGGTGTGGGGTGTGAGGGGGCTTTTGTGTGTGTGTGTACTCACCTAGTTGTACTCCCCTAGTTGGGTTGGGGGGGGTCGAGCCCGAGCCCCGGGCCCGCCTTTCATGATCGCTTGGGTCACTCCCCTGAGCCGGAGCTTTATCGTACTCGTTAAAAGTATGTATGGACCCTGCCCACTACATCGCTTCCCAAACTATTCCACTTACTACTCTCGGGGTGAAAAAATATTCTAACATCCCTGTGATTCATCTGTGTCTTTAGCTTCCAACTTGCCCCCTTGTTACGTGTCCAACCCGGGAAATCCTGTTTTTGTCCCCCCTTTGTCAATTCCCTCTTTTTTTGTATGTCTTTATCATGTCCCCCCTATCTCCCCGCCCCTCCAGTGTCTAGGTTGTTTCCCCTTAAACCTTCCCGTAGGCAACCTCTTAGCTCTGGGATAGTTTTTTGCAAACCTTTGCACTTTCTCTATTTCTTTACTGCTTGGCTAGGTGTGGGTTCCCAAACTGGTGCCGCAACTCCATATGGGCCCAAGTATGGTGTACAGGGGGCCCGAAAAGATTTCCCATTTAAAATGTCCGGAATGCTGTTCTGAGGTTTGCTAGGCGCCCATATGCTGCAGCAGTTATTTGGTTGATGTGCGCTTCAGGGATGGCCCGGTGTTTTACCCCCAAAAACTTTTTTCCTTGGGAGGTTTTTAGTCTCTGACCCCCCAGACTGTCTCCCTTTGCGGCCTTCTTGTCCTTCCCCAATCTTCATGACTTTGACTTGGGGGGTTGAACTCCAGGAGCCCAATTCTGGGGCCAGTTCTGCAGCCTGTCCGATCCCCTTTTTAGTTCTCCGGTCTCGATCGGTGTATTCTTCTCAAACTTCATGTCATCTGCAAACAGGGACAACCCCAGAGTCTATTCCTTCCGTCATGTGTTCACAAATACCCGAAACAGCCTGGTCCTAGGGCTGACCTGCGGGACCCCCCTGGTCAAGGTGCCCCCCTCTGACACCTCCCGTGGTGTGGTGTGTGGTGTGAGGTGTATTGGGTGTGGTGTGTGGGGTGCTAGTGTGTGTGAGGTGCTATTTTTTGGTTTGTGTACTCCTTAGTTATATCCCCTAGTTTGGGGTTGCTGGGTGATCATATTTCCGGGCCCCCGCCTCTTCACGGGTCCTACTGGATCACTTTTCCTGTCCATGGCTTTATCATTCCTTTTCTAAGCTATGAGGACCCTTTTTTCCAAAAATCACTTCCCAGGTATTCCATTTCCTGAAAACTCTGTAACGAAAAAATAATTCCTAATGTCCCGTAATCATCGAGTCTTCTACTTCCAACTGTGCCCCTTTGGGTTGTTTGTTCCATTCGGGAACATCCTGTCTCGTCCACCTTGTGTTTTTCCTCTCGTTTTTTTATTGCTGTTATCAATCCCCCTGTCTCTCCTGTCTTCCTTTGTCAAGTAGATTTCCCTTAGCCTCTCCTGGACTGTTTTTTACAGCATATCATTTTCTCATTTCCCTCACATGCTTGGCTAGGTGGATTTTCAAATTGGCGCTGCATACTCCAAAATGACCCTAACGTACACAGTGTACAGGGCCCGAATGCTCCTTTTTTAGATTCGGAATGCTTTCTTAGGTTTTGTAGGACCCGTATGCTACAGCATTTAAATTGGTTTTGATGTGGCCTCAGGATGTGTGGTTTTTTATATTCACCCAAGATTTTTTTTTCCTTAAATGAGTTTGTAAGCTCTGGCCCCCTAATTGTAACCGTCTGCGGTCATCTTTACCTTTCCCCAATCTTCATACTTGTTTTTTGGTGGGTTTTGAATCCGAGCATTTGCTGTAGCCTGTCTGATCCCCCCGTAGTTCTGCCGGGTCCTGCCCAAAAAATTGAATTTTCTCATCAACTTCATGTGTGTGTGTGGGGTTTTTGTTTTTATCACCTATTTGACCACCTATTTGTGGTTGCAGGGGTCGTTTCAAGCCCCGGGCCCCCCTCTTCGCTGTTTGCTACTAGGTCCTCTTCTCCCTGCCCTGGTTTTTTCAACCTCGCCTTAAAATAGTAGGTTCCCGCCCCCACTACGTCACTTTCTAGCTATTCGACGGCCTGACTACTTTGACGTTTTGTGTGTGTGTGTGTGTGTGTGTGTGTGTTTGTTGTGGTTTTTTTGCGTGCTCTCCCCGCGGTTACATGTGCTGTGTGCTTCCTGATCTGGGCGACCAGCAACCTTCTTGTTTTTACTTTCTATGCTTATCATTTTCCTGAGCTTCTAGTTATACTTTCTATGCTTATCTATGCTAGAGTTCTGTCTTATTT
Source organism: Cherax quadricarinatus (assembly GCF_026875155.1). NCBI lineage: Eukaryota > Metazoa > Arthropoda > Malacostraca > Decapoda > Parastacidae > Cherax > Cherax quadricarinatus. Next base: position 4,793,812 of record NC_069409.1, read on the forward strand.
CTATGCTTTTTGAGGTTTTAGTCTTATACTTTCTTGTTTTCATTCTTTCCCAAGGTTCTAGAGGCTTTCTGCTCGCCCTTTTTTTCTTTTTATTAAAAAACCCAAATTTCGTTCGTTAATGATTAACCTATTAGCCTATTCCTTGCTCATACTTATTAGCCAATTCTTTGTTCATTTCTGCTGGTGGTACCTGGAAACCCCCACCTGACTTACGTAGGTGAATTTGCGGGGCAGCCTCCAGTTTATCTAAATCGTTGTGGGGTGCGTCATAACTGCATTCCGTGCTCAATTTTTATAATTTATTTCCCATTCGCTGTCTTCTCCTGTTATTTCGAACTGATTTGGTTATTCATAAAATTGCTGGGAAAACTGCGGTAAAATATTGCATTAATTTGAGCAAAATTTTGCAAATAACGAATTGGACATTAAAATTGGGACTTTGAACTAACTTTTCCTTACAAAGTTATTATTAGAAAAACTTAACGTTCATAACATACAAAACATAAATACTCAAAATGACAAGATAAACTCACTAAAATTTAAGCATAGCTTAGCTTATGTATTCCAAGAGTTTACATGATCCTGTTTTAGGGAATAAGGTGTCAGATAGTGAAGATTTAACGTGCAGCATTAATAACCCTCGTGCAGTTGGTAAGTTTTAAAATCTAATTACCTTTTCCGTTTAAACCTTTTCAAAGAGGCCGACTTTCGTTTGTCTGTGATGTTAAGGAACTTTTAGTACAATGTTTATAATATATATCTATATTTCCAGGAATTTTCGTCACTTTTTTGTAGTTAATTCTCTTCAGATGTCTAGAATACATGTTTTGCTGAATTAAATATATAGGCTGAGCTCTTTACATTGATGTAGTAAAATATCAATATAGAATAATTAAGGAATAATTTTTTTAGTTCATTATCTAATTTTTTTGATTAAGGCGATTAAATATTATATATCCAGAGGGTAAATAAATTCACAATGGATGAAATTAATGTTTATCTTAATAAAATGTGTATACAAGCAACAGAGAAAAAGAGTAAACATTATTCAAAAAAAAATTATAGCACTTTTATATCATACTCAGTTATTTTTATCATTCTTGTCAGAAAAGGAAAGTAAAACAGTTATTAATGTAATAAAGTTTTATAACAGTAGAGAACACAAGATAAAAATACTTCACGTCCACACAACACATTCATCCCAGTCAACCACATTGATTATAAATATGCAAATGACAAGTTGTTATTATTAAAAAATTTTAAAATAAAGAACATACGCATATAATGAATAGCCTTTATATGTATATGTGCGCATATATATATATATATATATATATATATATATATATAAAAATATATATTATATATATATAATATTTTATATATATATATATATATATATATAATACAGTGACCCTCGGTTATTCAGCATTAAAAAACCTCATGAAAAGCTAGCCTTCAACCGCTTTGGACCCACTCAACATATTAATTCCCTGATAAGATAATGGTAAATGCACTTGAATTTCCTCCTATTCTTTCAAAGTGTTTTATACAAAATAATTATTTACATGGATATATATACATTTCCTACACAGAAATATATATATACAATATAATAACATATAATTATATAATAATATAATTTTTTTATATAATATATATACTTATTGTGTGTGTATATATATATAAATAATATATATATATATTTATATAATATATATATATATATTATATATAATATATATATATATATTATATACAGTGGACCCTCGGTTAACGCCTTTATCTGTTCAGAGAGCTAGCCCTTTAACCATTTAGCCTTACCTATTAACTTTCCCCATAAGAAATAATGGAAATCCAATTAATCCGTTCCATATACCCAAAATTATTAAACAAAATAAGTTTTTACATGGAATATACATTTCCCTACACAGAAAACAATGATACACGACGAAATAACAACAATAATAACATCACACTGACCTTTATTGTGGACGTGTTGATGAGTGATGAGACAGGAGGAAGGCAGAGGATGAAGGTGTTCTATTGTTTGGAAGGGGAATCCCCTTCCATAAAGACTTCAGGTAATAAGTTCTTTTCTGGCTTGTGTCCTGAGAGTGCCTTTTTTTCGTGAGTAATGTAGGCCCTGTTTGGCATTTTCTTCCTAAACAGGCCTGTTTCGTCACAATGAACACTTGTGGGGTTTTAATTTTTTCAGCCTCTATGTACCCCTTAAAGTCCTACACATATTTTTCAGCCGCTTTATTGTCAGAACTGGCAGCCTCACCATGTCTTATCATACCATACCACCATCACAACCACTAAAACCCTCTACTGTCACCATCGCTACCACCCTCTACCACCACCCTCTACCACCATCCCTACTCCCACCATCACAATCGCTACCACCCTCTACCACCACCCTCTACCATCACAATCGCTACCACCCTCTACCACCACCCTTACCATCACAATCGCTACCACCCTCTACCACCATCACTACCACCCTCTACCACCATCACAATCGCTACCACCATCACTACCACCATCACTGCCACCCTCTACCACCATCAACCACCATCACTACCACCCTCCACAACGACCATTTCGTATTTTTCTTCAAATTTTTTTCTTACATTATGTGTTTTTCCCTCACATTCTTTACCATAGGGCTGGCACAGTAGCTTTCTTGAGGCCGATGGTGACTTATTTAGAAAAATATATCACATGTACCCGCGCAATCGACCTCACTGGCTTTGTAAACAATGGCACACTGGCTGGTACACAGAGTGGCCGGGACCGCTCAGGGCGCCGTGCTGACAAGTTCGGGATGAAAGCTCCAAACCGAGATTTTAGGTGTTATCCGAGCCAATTTTTTCACGCCCAAGCGAGGTGTTATCCGATTTTGGCGCTATCGGATCCAGGTGTTAACCGAGGGTCCAATATATATATATATTTATATATATATATATATATATATATATATATATATTAAAAATATATATATATATATATATATATATATATATATATATATATATATATTACATTTATATATATAGGAATGAATGATTCTTCTAAATCCCAAGAGTAATAAAATTACCTATCATGTAGTAATAAGGACGGGCCCACACTGTCACATTGTTGAGAACACTGCTGCCCCACACTGGTGATGAAGACGTCAAGAAGGCCTGACAATGGAAGTACAGTGTCATCAATACAGGCTACTGTTTCATCCGGTCTTCATAAATTACATACAATATTAGGGTTTCCAAAATTCTTAGAATTAAACGTGGAATGATGATGTAAAGAGAGTAGTAAGGGATAAAAAGTTAGCATATGAGAGGTTTTACAAAGTAGAAGTGATACAAGAGGGAAAAGTATATTGGAGAGAAAAAGAGAGGTTAAGAAAGTTGTGAAGCAATGTAAAATGGGAGCAAAGGAGAGAGTGGGTGAGATGTTATCAACAAATTTGTTGAAAATAAGAAAAAGTTTTGGAGTGAGATTAATAAGTTGAGGAAGCCTAGGGAACAAATGGACTTGACAGTTAAAAATAGGAGAGGAGAGTTATTAAATGGAAAGTTAGAGGTATCGGGAAGATGGAGGGAATATTTTGAGGAATTGTTAAATGTTGATGAAGATAGAGAAGCTGCGATTTCGTGTATAGGGCTAGGAGGAATAACATCTTGTAGGAGTGAGGAAGAGCATTATGAACTGTGGGGGAAAGTTCTTTGAACATAGGTAAAAATGAAAGGGGGAAAGGCAGCTAGGATTAAATGGCATGAAGATGGGAAATGTTAAAGCGGGTGGGATTTAGTTTTGGGAGTGGTTGGTTGAAAAATTTTTTAAATAATGTAGGGAAGAGGGTACATACCTAGGGATTGGCAGAGAACATGCTTAGTTCTTTGTATAAAAGCAATGCGGATAAAACAGGGTGCGGGAAAATTATAGAGGGAATTTAGTCTGTGAGTATGGTAGAGTTATTATTGAAAGATTTAAAGTAAGACAGAAAGTAGGATAGCAGATGAACAAGGGGGGCTTTAGGAAAGGTAGGGGTGTGTAGACCAAGGGGTTTTACATGAAACTTATAGGTAAACAGTGTTTAATACGGGCAAAGAGGTTTTGTGGCATTTGGAAATTTGGGAAAAAGGGTATGCGGGTGGATAGGGGACAATGTGGCAGATGTTGCAGTGTTATGATATAGGTGTGGTACTGAAGCAGTGAAGAGATTTTACGAGGATAGTGGGGCCCTCAGGTTAGAGTATGTAGAAAGACGGAGATATTTCCCAGTAAAAGTAGGCCTTAGACAAGGATGTGTGATGTCTCCATGGTGTTAATAATCTTTTGTTGGAGTTGTAAAGAGAAGTGGAATGCGAGGGACTTGGCAGCGAAAATACGTAACTTACCTGTCTTAGCCTAATCTCACCTAGAATACCGAATGCAAAATTATTTATGTGAGAACAGGGTTCTCTCTTTTTCTTTTTCAACTTCAAATCTTTTGTATTTTTTCCTCTTAACATAAGAAATCCTCGCCTGATCAGCTTCAAGTTTTTAACACTGTTACTCGTTATTAAGATCAAAATATTTGCGATATTAGCGATAATAGCTTTATATTATTACTTAGTTATATTATTAGGTAGGATGTAACATTTATATAAATTTTTCAGTGTTCATAGTTGTGAGTGTTAAGTAGCTGACGGCCTTGTCTAACTACCACTCTGCTTGTTTTGCTGCTGGCTTCTCTGTGTTGCTGGACAGCAGCAGTCCATGGAGAGTCACGTGATAAGGGTGGGGGGATCACACCTCACCTGGGTGAGAGACTGCCTGGCCTGCACTCGCTCTTGTATATTTGATGTTGCTTCCAACAAGACTGCCTCTCCAGCTCTCCCTTGCTGGCCCCTTTTTAGAAGATCGTCTCTGTCGCTTTCTTGTTGAGGTCTGTACAACTCTGTTCACAGAGCCTGGCCTAGACTTAGTGATTTTCGACGTTGTACTGAGGTTTGTGTCTCATAGACACTCTGAGAAACTCAGGTCCTGAGCTTTAGCTTCTGACCTAATTGTACTGGTATCTGTGTACTGTCACAGTTGGGGGTTTTTAATGCTGAACTTAGATTCAGTAGTAGGGGAGTTTTGTGAATTTTGTGGAGGATCTGCAGATGGTCCCTACTTAGTGTCGTTATATTATCTCCTTGTTCCTGATTGTGTCACTGTTGCTTGTTATATTGCTGTTCGGCTTAACAGTCCCTTTTATTTTTCAGCAAGCTGTTCTGATTGCCAGGTAGGCAAGAAGTTAGTTTGTGAGGACTTTTAGTCAGTCACTGGTTAAGTTAGTAGAGTCTTGAGACATAGCGAACTACTTGGAGCACTTTCACACATACACAAACTTACTTGTATATATTTGTATTATGTTATAATGTTAACAATGTACCCGACGGTACCTAAAAGCCATAAAGAAGTGATGTGTACCTTCAGCACAATTTCTACTGCACACGAGAGAAGTGTAGCAACTTGTATCCCATATTATATTCAATTGATTAATTTGTTTTTATATTATACGCCTAGACAAAATTGATTGTTATTAATAAACTTATTAAATTTTAATTTCTTCAGTTAGTAGCCTACCAGTTGTAATTCTGAAACACTATTGAATCTTACTAAATTCTAATGGATAATTGGACCAGGATACTGACTAGGTACAAAAAACCCAGTAACAGGCGGATGTAGATCTCTATGCTTTTTAGATATCGCCCCTTTTTTGTAACAAGCATAAAAAACCTTTAAAAAATGTAACCCAAATTTTATGACTGAAAGAGTAAAAATTTAAAGATTTTAGTGTTCATCTGCTAATTTTTTATATATAAAAATTGATTTTTTTATTACCGTTCATCATTTTAAAAATATTTCAGTATTCCTCTTCTGATTGGCTTAAATATTTAGTGGCTGATCGTTTTACAGCCAGAACAGTACAGTATCTATTATGTTTAGTTTGTGTGCATGCAAATATTCCAATGTAATAATTAGTTATTAAAATTTTAAAAGTATTACCCGGTTTAAAGCCTCTTCTGGCACTTCAATTTTTTGGCCAAAGGGTTTTCAGTTTATATTTTTACAGGCTGCAAAAGCCCCAATTTTCAAATTTTTCCTAAATATTCAGATG
>NC_069409.1:4800468-4840642 GCF_026875155.1 Cherax quadricarinatus
AAACCCACCCACCGTGGGTTTTACCCGACGGTGTAAGGGAGGCAAAAAAAAATGCAATGAGAATGGAAAAAAGTACAAAAGGCAGGAACACACGAAATGGGAGATCAGTCGCAGAGCCAGGAATGAGTATGCACAGGTAAGGAGGGAGGCCCAGCGGACAGTTTGAAAATGACATAGCATCGAGAATCAAGACTGACCCGAAACTGTTGTATAGCCCATCAGGAGGAAGACAGTCAAAGACCAGGTGATCAGATTAAGGACAGAAGGTGGAGAACTCACAAGAAATGATCAGGAGGTATGTGAGGAGCTGAGCAGGAGATTTAAGGAAGTTTTTACAGTAGAGACAGGAAGGGATGTGGGAAGACAGCACAGAGGGAACATCAAGTGGGAATTTTCCAACAAGTGTTGGATGACATACGAACAACTGAGGAGGAGGTGAAGAAGCTCTTAAGTGACCTTGACACCTCAAAGGCGATGGGACCGGACAACATCTCCCCATGGGTCCTTAGAGAAGGAGCAGAGATGCTGTGCATGCCTCTAACCACAATCTTCAACACATCCCTTGAAATGGGAAAATACCTGAGAAATGGAAGACAGCTAATGTAGTCCCCATATTTAAGAAAGGAAACAGAAACGAGGCACTAAACTACAGACCTGTGTCTCTGACATGTATTGTGTGCAAAGTCATGGAGAAGATTATCAGGAGGAGAGTGGTCGAACACCTGGAAAGGAACAAGATTATAAATGGAAACCAGCATGGGTTCATGGAAGGCAAATCTTGTATCACAAACCTCCTGGAGTTTTATGACAAGGTAACAGAAGTAAGACATGAGAGAGAGGGGGGGGTTTAGATTGCGTTTTCCTAGACTGCAGGAAGGCCTTTGACACGTTCCCCACAAGAGATTAGTGCAGAAGCTGGAGGATCAGGCGCACGTAAAAGGGAGGGCACTGAAATGGATAAGGGAATACCTGACAGGGAGGCAGCAACGAGTCATGGTACGTGAAGAGGTATCACAGTGGGCGCCTGTTACGAGCGGGGTCCCACAGGGGTCAGTTCTAGGACCAGTGCTATTTTTGATATATGTGAAAGACATGATGGAAGGATAGACTCTGAAGTGTCCCTGTTCGCAGATGACGTGAAGTTGATGAGAAGAATTAAATCGGACGAGGATGAGGCAGGACTGCAAAGAGACCTGGACAGGCTGGACATGTGGTCCAGCAACTGGCTTCTCGAATTCAATCCAGCCAAATGCAAAGTCATGAAGATTGGGGAGGGGCAAAGAAGACCGCAGACAGAGTATAGGCTAGGTGGACAAGACTACAGACCTCACTCAGGGAGAAAGACCTTGGGGTGACCATAACACCCAGCACATCACGGAGGCACACATCAACCAAATAACCGCTGCAGCATACGGGCGCCTGGCAAACCTGAGAATAGCGTTCGATACCTTAATAAGGAATCGTTCAAGACACTGTACACTGTGTATGTTAGGCCCATATGGAGTATGCAGCCCAGTCTGGAAACCCACACCTGGTCAAGCACATCAAGAAGTTAGAGAAAGTACAAAGGTTTGCAACATGGCTAGTCCCAGAGCTCAAGGAATGTCGTACGAGGAAAGGTTAAGGGAAATCGGACTGACGACACTGGTGGTCTAAGAAGGGTCAGGGAGACATGATAACACATACAAAGATACTGCGGGGAATAGACAAGGTGGACAGAGAAAGGATGTTCCGCGAGGGGCCCGGGACAAGGGTCACAATGGAAGCTGAAGAATCAGGACGAGTCACAGGGACGTTAGGAATTATTTCTTCAGTCATAGAGTTGTCAGCAAGTGGAATAGCCTTAGCAAGTGAAGTAGGGGGCGGAGGCAGCAACCATATTAGTTTAAGAGAGGTATGGACAAAGCTCAGGATGCAGAGAGAGAGAGAGGATCCAGTTAAGCGATCAGTGAAGAGGCGGGGCCAGGAGCTGTGTCTCGACCCCTGCAACACAATTAGGTTGGAGTTCAATTAGGTGAGTAACACACCAACACCACCATACAGACACACACACACATATATAGACACCACCACACACCACACACAACTCACACACACACAAGAGGAGGTGAAGAAGCTATGCGAAATTGACACCTCAAGGCGGTTGGACCAGACAAACCATCTCTCCATGGGTACTTAAGAGGGAGCAGAGATATTGTGTTGGAGCCATAACAAAGATCTTCAACACTCATTGGAAACTGGGCAACTCCTGAGGTATGGAAAATGCAAATGTTGTCCCTCAATTTAAAAAGGGAGACAGGCCTGAAAGGCACTCAACTACTGACCTGTACTCTCTAACGTGTATAGTATGCAAGGTCCATGGGGAAAGATCATCAAGGAAGGAGAGTGGTGGGCACATGGAATGGAAAACAAGTTGTATAATTGACAATCAGCACGGTTTCAGGGAAGGAAAATCCTGTGTCACAAACCTACTAGAGTTTTTTGACAAGGTGACAGAAGTAAGACAAGAGAGAGAGGGGTGGATCGACTGGTATTTTTGGACTGCAAGAAGGCTTTCGACACAGTTCCTTCACAAGAGGTTACTGCAGAAGCTAGAGGACCAGGCACACATAACAAGGAAAGGCACTGCATATGGATTCAGAGAATATCTGACAGGGAGGAAACAACGAGTCATGGTACGCGACGAGGTGTCAGAGTGGGCAGCCTGTGACAAGCTGGGTTCCACAGGGGTCAGTCCTAGGACCTGTGCTCGTTCTTGGTATACGTGAAACGACATAAACGGAAGGGATAGATTCAGAGGTGTCCTTGTTTGCAGACGATGTGAAGTTAATGAGAAGAAATCGAATCGGACGAGGATCAGGCAGGGACTACAAGAAGATCTGGGAAGGCTACAGCTGGTCCAGCCAACTGGCTCCTTGAATTTAACCATGCCAAATGCAAAGTCATGATAGATTGGGGAAGGGCCAAAGAAGACCGCAGGACAAAATTTTGTTTTAGATGGCAAAGACTGCAAACCTCACTAAAGAAAAAAGTCAGGGGGTGAGTATAACACCGGAGATATCTCTGAGGTGCCCATCAATCAGATAACTGCTGCAGCATTACGGGCGCCTCTGGCCAAAACCTACGGATAGCCGTTTCCGATACCTCAGTAATGGATTCGTTTAATACTCTGTAACCATCTAGTCAGGCCCATACTGGAGTATGGGGCAGCACCAGGTTGGAATCTTACACCTAGTCAACACGTCAAGAAATTAGAGAAAGTGCAAAGGAAAAAAGTGCAAAACATGACTAGTCCCGAGCTAGAGGTTTGTTCCTATGAAGAAAGGTTGAGGATATCGGCTTGACGACACTGGAGGCCAGGAGGGTCAGGGGAGACTGATAACGACATATTAAATACTGCGCCGAATAGAAGAGGTGGACAAAGAACGGGATGTTCCAGAGATGGGACACAGTCACAAGAGGTCACAATTGGAAGTTGAAGACTCAGTTGAATTAAAGGGATGTTAGGAAGTTTTCTTCAGTCTAGAGTAGTCAGGCCCATGGAATTACTAAGAAAGTGATGTGGTGGAGGCAGGAACCATACATAGTTTTTAAGGCGAGGTATGATAGAGCTCATGGGGCAGGGAGTGAGAGGACCTAGTAGCAGTCAGCGAAGACGCGGGGGCCAGGAGCTGTGACTCGACACCCTGCATACCACAAATTGGTGAGTGAAATAGGTGAGTAACACAGATACAGGATTTACACCATCTGTGAAGTGGACCCTATAACCCTTCCTTCCCCCCCCCATCTCTCTCCCTCTCTCTCCTCTCTCTTCCTCTTCTTCCTTTTTTTTTTTTTTTTTTTTTTTTTTACACACGGGTTTGACAAAGGTTAAGGATCCCTAGCTTTATTGACAGCTATTTACGGTTATGGATTTCTAAGTTTATTGGAAGCTAAGAGCTGTTACCTACATCAGTCATTTGAAAGCTTTTTATTATTGTTATGAGACATACAAGTAGGGAAACAGATGAAGTTGGTGCATCTGTGGGTCAGCATTTTCATTTGATCAACTGATTTATCTCGTTGAATCATATTGCTGTACGAATGTGTTATACTCGGTCTTCCTGGGTATGTCTGATCTCAGATGGAGTGATGGGTTCTGGATGAGGGACAGGCCAGAGTTGAAGTTGTGCTTTCTGCCGTCTTGTGCATAAAGCGTGTTTCACGCTGTCCTCGAAGTGGATCCAATGTGTTGTATTTTGACAATATTGGCCTTGTACTTAACAGTAAGGGCCACCTACATCCTCCAACTATGTTGAAGGCTCTGCTGGAAATGACCGATCTATCCAGGTAGGTTCAGGCGAGGATGAGACGTCTTGCTCTGTTCTCTACTCTGTCAGCAGTCGCAGATGAGAGGGGGGGCAGGCAAACCAAGAAAGTGGAGCATACTCAAGGTGTGAGCGTACTTGTGCCTCGTACAGGATCTTGCAATCCCCTTTTTACCTGTCATGCAGGTGCGATGTACGGCGAGTGCTGCAAGCTTCCTGGCTGCCTTGTTTGCAAGAATTACAACATGGTTCTTCATGGTTAGTTGGAGTCAATTTTCTCCCCAAGGATATCATCTTCTTCTCCAGGTGCCAACATCGTCACATTCATCCTTACTAACTGCCACCAGCATTTTCCAACTGGTGCCTGAGGACGATCATCATTTGGTTTTCTCAGGTGCAAATGTTACTTGCCATCTATTTCCCCAGGCTGATTAGCTCTCTGCTGGTTGATTGATGTAGCTTAGAGCACCTGGCATTTCTTCTCTTGGTAAGTGAATGTCAGTGTCAGTCGTCTGCATATGATGTGATTCTGGATGAGATGAAGGAAGGTCGTTGAAGTAGACATTCATAAAGGGTCCCAGCACACTTTCCTTGTGGAACGCTTGCCCCAATAGATGCCTTGCTGATTCCGTTCCAGAGGACTACCTTAGAGATCTACCATGAAGGTAATCTCTGAGGAGACATAGCGTAGAGCTCAATTCCCAGTGCTTGAAGTTTTGCTAAGAGGCCTGTGCCACACCCGGCGAAAAGGCCAGCAAAAGTCCAGTGCTACCACACAGCTGACTTTGGATTCATCCAGTGAATGGTGCCACTAGTGGAGAGTTTAAACAGGATCAGCAGCAGAGTAACCTTTCCTGAAGCCATATTGGACGATCACAAAGTAGGAGTGTTAGTCAAAATAATCTGTCATTTGTCTTGAGATTATTGTCTCAAGGATTTCTTACGTGATTGACAGGAGTGAACACTGGTCTGTAGTTGCTGATTCTGCTCTTCTCTTCTGTTTGTGAACTGGAGATACATTTGCCTCTTTCTTGGGAGGGCCATTAACACTGTACTAGCCAGAGCTGAAGATGCCGAGTTAGAGGTGTGCTAGCTGTCTGCACATCTTTCAAACAATCTTGGATCAACTTGTCTGGCCCAAAGCCTTTTCTTGGTCAAGTGATTTAAGAAGGAATGACCTCCATCCTGCCTTATTGTCACCACTGACAGTTTTGACTCGTTGTTGCAGCTAGCCAAGGAGGGTCCCGTGCTGGATCGGAAATTGCATTTGGTTGCAAAGTTGTTCAAGCAAAGAGGTCCGACTTCTCTTGACTATAGTAGAGGTGGGTCCCATCCGTCGATTTAGAGGTGGGAGATGTTCTTCAGGCAGATAACCTTGTCTGTCCTTGACCAGGGGACCACCAGGTTTTGGAGCCTTACCCGACCTGATGTAACTTTCTTTTAGTGTCCACTCCCATTTAAGCAATGGACACACTTTTGAACATCACCCCTATGCCTACAGCTTGCATGTGCAAGTTCCTGTTATAGGTGGCAGGTTGTCTCTTATTACCTTCGCATGCTTTGTACTTAGCAGTAGAGCCTCTCTACAACGAAAGCCAAACAAGGCTGATCTGTAGGCTTTGTCACTTATTGCCGGGTGAGGAATGTGTTCTTGTTGGCAGATTAAGGATGTGTCCAGTGATGGCTTTCACTTGGTTGTCAAACAATCCCTGGAGAAGAGCATTCCAGTCGTGGTGGCGAGCTCAGAGCGAAGGGCTGGCCAATTACTCTTTCCATAGAAGGTTGTGCGTGGTGGACTCCTAACCTCGTTCTGTTGGGATCTTAAGTGTGTAAAAACCGCCTTGTGGTAGACGATCCCAAAAAAAAAAAAAAAATAAAAAAAAAAAAAAAAAAAAAAAAAAAAAAAAAAAAAAAAAAAAAAAAAAAAAAAAAAACGCATAGCCGAGGGGTTGGCAAGGACTATGCCTTCTACCAGATCACTCCACTACTGGGTCAAAAGGAGGAGCCAGAGTTTTGAGTTGGAAATCAAACAAGTTTCTCCATGTTCAAACACTGCAAGAAGGTTCATCAAAGTCCCTCTGTATTTGGTGCTGGTTGAGGTCACCAAACAATTATAATATGTTGTCAGTTGTGTTGTTGCGGAATGGAGTCAATAGTTTTCATTAGGGAAGTGATAGGGTCTGCATGTTGCCACTGAGGTCTGAACATTGCACATGCTAGTACAGAGGTACTGTGTTTATACACAGCTTGAAGAACATAGTTTCAAGATGTGTATGGGTGGCAACATCTATGTGTGGGCATGAAACACTTTAGAGAAGCACACAGCAACACCACCTCCTTGCCCTTGCCTTCTCTTCTCATCCATGAGGTGTAGCCAAGCAAGTCTTGCAAATTTTCTGGAGTTCTGTCATCCAAAAATGTGTCAACAACAGCTATAATGTCGGGGACGTCGAGTGTTCACAAAAACTATGTGTGAGCTCTCACCAACATTAGTAATGCCACCCCCCCCATAATGTTGACCGACAGGATGATGATAGACTGCTCCTCATGAAGAAGTGGTCGGCTCTCTCTCTCTCTCTCTCTCTCTCTCTCTCTCTATCTCTCTCTCTCTCTCTCTCTTTTCCTCTCTCTCTTTCTCTCTCCCTTTCTCTCTTTTTTTTTTTTTTTTTTTTTTTTTTTTCTTTTTCTTTTTTCTTTTTTTTTCTTGTACACAGGGTTTGACAGGTTATTTAAGATCCCTAGCTTTATGACAGCTATGTACAGGTTAAGGATTCCTAACTTATTGACAGCTAAGAGCTGTTACCTAGCATCAAGCTCATTTGAAAGCATTTTTTTATTTGGACATACAAGGTAGGGAAAAGGTGAAGTTTGGAGCCCATTGTTGGGCCAGCTTTTCATTGATCAAACGACTTTATCTCATTGACATCATTATGCTGTACGATGTGTTCCATACCGATTCATCCTGGGGTATGTATGTTCTCAGATGGAGTGATGTTCTGGAGGGAAGGGGTTTCTCAGCAGAGTGAAAGTTGCTGCTTTCTGCCGTCTGTGGCTAAAGCTTGTTTCACGCTGTCCCTCGAAAGTGGATTCATCCTCTCCTCTCATCTCTCTCTCTTCCTCTCTCTCTCCTTTCCACTCTTTCTCTCTCTCTTCCCTCTCCTCTCCCTTTCCCTTCTCTCTCTTCCTCTCTTCCTCTCATTACTCTCTCTCTTCCTCTTCTTTTCTCTCTCTTTCTTCTTCCCTTGTCACTCCCCCCTCTCTCTTTCCTTTTCCCTCTCTCATTTCTCCCCTTTTTCCCTTCTTTTCCCCCTCCTTCTAGGATCCCCTTCTCTCTCTCCCTATCTCTCACTCTCTCCCCCTTTTGCTTTTCTCTTTCTCTCTCTTTCATTAAAAAAAAAAAAAGGGTTTGGGGGTCGAGAATCAGGGATCAGATGAAAATGGAAATGGTAGGGGGAATGGAGGGGAAAACAGTGGAAAAGGATAGAGAAAAATGGGAGAGAAAATTAGGAGAGTTTCCGAAAAAATGGGGGAAAAAAGGCTCTCTGTGAAAGGGAAAAAGAGGTTGGAGAGGAGACGAAGAAAGGGAGGACAAGTCGAAACTGCAGTACCCAGGGAAAAGCTCAGAATTTGGGGGAAAAAAGGCTGAAAAAGTCTCAGGGTAGGCCCAGAGAAGACACACCATACATGAGGAGGCGAACGGGAAAGGAAAGGGGAATTGTGAATTATGTAAGGTTATACCCTGAAAAAAAAGGGCCAGTGAGTGGGGAAGGGAAGAGCGTGGGTGCAGATGGAGAGGGAGATAGGTCGAATGCTGGGGCACAACCATGTACCAAGACCCATGGAAAAATCAAGGGAGAAAATGACCCATACAGAAGGACCCAGAGCCCAAGGGAAGAGGCAATGGGGAGGGGAAAGGGCAAAATCATGATTACCCATGGTTTCGGGGGGAGGGGAAAAGGGACACACAGGGAAAGACGGCAGGAAGAAAGAAAGGAGATTGAAAAAAATCATCACGGAAATGGGGGAAAAGACATGGTTTAGTTTGTAAAATTTCGGGAAAATAGGGGGGTTCGAAGGGGGGGGAAAACCGACGATAAGCTGATTCTCAGGACAGAAACAGTGAAAACAGGATCCCCCAAGAAAAAACCAGGGTTTAAAAAAGTTTGGAAGAGTACAAGGTGTTCCTAGACAGAGACAGAACACAAACGGGGAAAGCAGCTGAGGAGAGGACAAAAAAGCGAAAGGAGCTAGGAAGGAGACAAAATGGAACCAGGAGGTCAGTCAGGCAGAACAGAGCGAAGGGCAAGACAAAAAAACTATCCTCAAAACCCCCAAAAAACCTATCCCATCACCCCAACACAAAATACAACCCATCCCCACAGTTTCCCCCAAAACCCCCAAACCCATGATCCCACAGTAAGCTACCAGGCTCCCCCCCCACGGGCCCCCCAAACCCACAGTTTTGGGAAGGAAACTAAAGGTATGGTACCAAGTGCTGATAAAATAACAAACAAGTGGGGGGAAGTGCACGAAAGGTAAAAGGGGCATCACCGAAAACATAGGATCAAAAAACCAAAGCTTCAGGTATGATAACAGATCCCCTCTTTCCAGGGGTACCAGTCCTGAAAAAAGACAAAAGGAACAGGAGGGGTGGGGAGTGGCTTTGTGATCAAACCCCAAGGGAATTTTGATGAGGGGAGAGAGGAGACAGCGGAAAAGAAAGTGATTACTAGGGGGAAAACGCTTCACTTGGTGGCCCAAGGGAAAATTTGCTGATGTAAAACCCCCACAGACAGCAGGAGGCAAGGAAAGGGGTTTTTGACGAGAGCAATAGGCGAGGGTTTGCCCACATGGCGCAGTGGGCAGAATTTGCTCATGCATAGGAAAAGCTCCTGTCATGGGTGATTTTAAAACCCAAGGAGATCAATGGGAGAATTGGGCCCATGGGGGCCAAGTTTCTGGGGGGCTAAGATGATGGGGGTGGTACGGGAAAAAACTTCAGTACCAACCGTAAGGGCCACAAAAGAGGAGAGGAAGGAGGGAACCGCAAGGACTGGACTTGTATTCACCTTGAGTAGTGCAGTTTTGGGACTACTTTGAAAGCCCCTTGGGGCCAGCGTCATGGGGTTTTGAGCTTAATACACGTAGGCTACAAGTGGAGGGGGAAGGGGCAGGAAGGCAAGGACAAATAAAACCAAACTACGGGGAAAGGGGCTCCCAAGGAATGAGGAACTTCCTGAATGAGGTTAGGGGGGACAGAGAACCGGCGGGGACCCGTTAATGAGATGAGGGAATATGTGCAAAAATGTGCAAGGGGAGGCGGGAGAGGTTTTCCCCAAGGGAACAGGAATCATAAAAAAACCCAGGTGACCCCATGGTTCACTCAAAGATGAAAGGAGGAAAAAACCCAAGTGTGTTGGGGAAAGGGAAAGAAAAAATAGAAGGCAAAGGGACCAGGAGAATAAGGGAGCAGTGTGAGCAGAAAACAAATTGCACAGTAAAAAGGGGGGCCCAACGTCAATATAAAAAAGGCCCATAGCAGAAAAACCCAAAATCTGACCGAACTGTTATAAGCCACTCAGGGGGAAAACAACAGTCAAGGACCAGGAAATCGGCTAGGAAAGGGGAAGGAGAGACAAAGAATGCCCGTAAAATTTTGTGGGAAACTCAAAAAGAGATTCAAAGAAGTGTTAAGAGGAGCGAGGGGCTCCAGAAAGACGGAGAGGTGGGGTACACCCCCAGTGTGGAATAGTACACACAACGAGGAAAAAAGTGAAGAGGCTTTTGAGTGAGATAGAACTCAAAAGGGAATGGGGCCAGATATCTCTCCATGGGTCCGAGGAGGGAGCAGAGGCACTAGTTACCCCTAAAAAAAATATCAATAATTATTGAAACAGGGAGATTGCCCGACCCTGGAAGAAAACAAAAGTGGTCCCAATCTTTTTAAAAAAAGGGCAGACATGAAGCACTAAACTAAGACCAGTGTCCCCTGACATGTATAGCATGCAAAATCATGGAAAAAAATTGTCGGGAAGAAGGGGAACATCTAGAAAGGGGAAAGATTCATCACCAGAGAAACATGGTTTCAGGACGGGAAAACCCGTTCACAAACCCATGGAGTTCTATGACATGGTGACAGCAGTAAGACAAGAGGAGAGGGGTGGGTGGATTGCATTTTTTGGACTGCAGAAGCGTTTGAACGTACCACACAGAGTTAGGCAAAAAATGGAGGACCAAGAGGGATAACAGGAAGGGATGCAATGGATCAGGGAATACTTGTCAGGAAGACAGCAGCGATAATGGTACGTGGTGAGGTGTCAGAGGGGCAACTGGATCAGCGGGGTCCCCCGGGGGCAGTCCAGGCCGTGCTTTTCTGGTATTTGTGAACGACATGAGGAAAGGAATAAACTCCGGGTGTCCCTGTTTGCAGATGACGTGAAGTTTATGAGAAGAGTTCAGTCGCGAAAAACCAGGCGAACACAAGGGATGGTAGGGTGCGATGGTCCCGCAACTGGCCCTGGAGTTCAATCCCCCCCCAAATGTAAAAATCTGAGGATTGGGGAAGGGCAAAAAAGACCCCAGACGGATCAGTCTAGGGGGCCAGAGACTCAAACATCATCAAGGAAAAAGATCTTGGGTGAGTTAAACCAGGACATCTCCCCGAAGCGCCATAACCAAAAAAACTGTGCAGAAAAGGGCGCCGGCAAACCTCAGAACGATTTTGACATCTTTAATAAGGATCGTTCGGCCCTGTACACGTGTACGTTAGGGCCCATGTTGGAGTTTTGCGGCAACAGTTTGGAACCCACCCTAGCCAAGCATGTAAAGAAACTAGAGAAAAGGGGAAAGGTTTGCAAACAAGGTAGTCCCAGGTTAAAAGGTTGTCCTATGATGGAGGTTAAGGGAAAACAACCCGACGACACTGGGGACAGGAGAGATGGGGGGACATGAAAAATACTTACAAAATTGAGGGAATTGACGAGGGTGGACAAAGCGGTGTTCCGAGATGGACACAGAACACGGGGGAAAAGTTGGGGAAAATGAGACAAGATGAATCACGGGGTGTTGGAAGTATTCTTCGCCCAGAGTAGTAGGAAATGGAATAGTTTGGGAAACGTGTAGTGGAGGGAGGATCCCTATGCTTTAAGCAGAGGGAGAAAAGCTCATGGTTTAGGGGGAGTACCCGTCGACCAGTGAAGAGGCGGGGAGGGTGGGGCTGACCCCTGCAACATCAACTAGGGGAGTACAAAATGGTACGGGGGAAAGTCTATGAAGAAAGGTTGGGGAAATCGGCTGCAATGGAGGACGGAGGGTCAGGGGAGACATGATAACGACATATAAAAAACTGGCGGAATAACAAGGTGGACAAAGACGGGTGTTCCAGAGAAGGGACCCGAACAAGAGGGCACAATTGGAAGTTGAAGATCAGATGAAATCAAAGGGATGTTAGGGTGATTTCTTCAGTCATAGAGTAGTCAGGGGCCCGGGAAAAGCCCAGAAAGTGAGTAGGGAGGCGGAAAACCCCTACATAGCTTTAAAGGGGAAGTATGATAAAGTTTAGGGCAGGGAGAGAGAGGGGCCCAGTGCAAACAGCGGGAGGGGGGGGCCCGGAGCAGACCGACCCCTGCAACCAAATAGGTGAGTACAAATAGGCGATACACACCACACACACACACACACACACACACCAACACCCAAACCAAAACCCGCAACAAGCTGCCCCGTGAATCAAGGGTGTTAGGAGCATTTTTTAGTCAGAGTAGTGGAAGTGGAAAAGTTGCGATGTGAGTGCGGATGGGACCATTCAAGCTTTAAAAAGGTTTTTTAAAGCTAATGGGGCAGGGGAGTGACCCAGTGAGGCCAGTGAAGAGGGGGGCCCGGAGCTATGATTTGACCCCTGCAACCACAACTAGGTGAGTACACACATACAAACACAATAACACACTGAGGTATGGAAGATGGCAAATGTAGTCCCCATTTTTAAGATAGGAGACAGAAACGAGGCACTTAACTATAGACCAGCGTCACTGACGTGTATAGTATGCAAAGTCATGGAGAAGATTATCAGAAGAGTTGTGGGGCAACTGGAACGGAATAAGATTACAAACGACAGTCAGCACAGATTCATGGAAGGCAAATCCTGTGTCACAAACCTTCTGGACTTTTATGACAAAGTAACAGAAGTAATACGCGAGAGAGGTGAGTTGACTGCATTTTCCTGGACTGCAGGAAGGCCTTCGACATAGTTCCTCACAAGAGAGTAGTGCAGAAGCTGGAGGATCAGGTGCGTATAACAGGAAGGGCACTGCAATGGATCAGAGAATACCTGACAGGGAGGCAACGAGTCATGGAACGTGATGAGATATCACAGTGGGCACCTGTAACGACCGGGGCCCTACAGTGGTCAGTACTAGGACTAGTGCTATATTTGGTATATGTGAACGACATAATGGAAGGAATAGACTCAGAAGTGTCCCTGTTCGCAGATGTGAAGTTAATGAGGAGAATTAAATCACATGAGGATCAGGCAGGACTACAAAGAGACCTGGAGAGGCTGAACACTTGGTCCAGCAACTGGCTTCTCGAATTTAACACCGCCAAATGCAAAGTCATGAAGATTGCGGAAGGGCAAAGAAGACCACAGACAGAGTATAGGCTAGGTGGCCAAAGACGGCAAACCTCACTCAAGGAGAAAGATCTTGGGGTTAGCATAACACCGAGCACATCTCCAGCATCACACGCCAACCAGATAACTGCTGCAGCAGTTATCTGGTTGATGTTTGAACCTGAGAATAGTATTCCGATACCTTAGTAAGAAATCGTTCAAGACACTGTACACTGTGTACGTCAGGCCGATACTGGAGTATGCAGCACAAGTTTGGAACCCACACCTGGTCAAGCACATCAGTAAATTAGAGAATGCGCAAAGGTTTCCAACAAGGTTAGTTCCGGAGCTCAGGGGAATGTCCTACGAAGAAAGGTTGAGGGAAATCGGCCTGACTACACTGGAAGACAGGAGAGTCAGGGGAGACATGACAACGTCATACAAAATACTGCATGGAGTAGATAAGGTGGACAGAGATAGGATGTTCCAGACAGGGGACACAGTAACAAGGGGTCACAATTTGAAGCTGAAGACTCAGACCAGTCACAGGGATGTTAGGAAGCACTTCGTCAGTCATAGAGTTGTCAGGAAGTGTGTTTAATGGGTTTATTTGGTAGGCTGTAAGCGGGTGGTTAATGATATACTTCTTTGGAGGCTTCTTTGTTTATTGTTAAGTCGTGGTGGGTACACAGGCTTGTGTGTTTGTGCCCGTGGCCCGGGAGGGCCATGCCCACGAGAGAGAGCTAGGAGTAGGCCTTGTGTCTTCCTGCTAGGCCGCTGTGAGAGTGAGAGCGAGGCAAGGGCAGGCAGGCTACCGTGGCCAATGAGAGGCCTGGCTACAGAGGGCAGCATCTGAGTGGCGCAAAATATGAACTAAGCTGGCAGACAGCATAGGCTGTCTGTGCAGACAGTACAGGCTGTCTACATATGCTCGGCCACCTACCTCGCATCGTCCCGACGCGATAATACTGGTGGTAAAAGAAACTCGGTCTCTCATAGGAACAGGGCACAGAACACAAAATAAAAAAAATAAAAACATATACATATGGACATGGAAAAAAAAACTTACAGGTAGGGAAGAAAAAAACATGTGGGGTGTGCTAAACATCGTGGTCAAAGGCAGTGAGCGTCGATGGGCATCACTGCACACCTTCCTGCGTCTGGACAGATACTGCAACATGGGAGACATCGCTGCGGCTGAGCTGTGACGTAACAGGGTACGGTCTCCTCTGGAACGGTGAAGCAGTCATCATAGGAGTCGCTGCAGGTTTCACTCAACCAGGGGCAAGACATGCTGGTGCCCTCGAGTGAGGCGTCGACAAAACTCGGCAACTGGGCAGGACTTCTGGCAAGTGACTCAGGAGGACACTTCTCGACTGGTACTGTCGCTGGGCTGTCACTGCCGGCGAGCGTGGAGCGAGTTGTGGAGCGAGTCGTGGCAGAGATGACTGGGCGAAACATCTTGGAGTCGTAACATCATACACCAGACTGCAGTGAGCGAGCTAGCAGTCAAAGCAACATCTTTTTTGTGCAGGCTGCTCACTGAAGCTTGTGACACAAGGTTGGCACAGCGCCTGCCGACAGGGCTAACTGCGGCTTGACGAGTGTCATCCTCTCGGCAGTTGGAGTTATAGCAGAGATTAGTCTAAGGGTCCCCAGACTTCTTTCTCTACATATAACTGCACTCTGATGGTCTGGAGGTGAAGTGAAACAAATCTCGATGGGAATCGTAGCAGGTACGATTCTGCAGAACATCACGAGCGACGAACATAAAAGCTTTCTGTACAAGAGGGCTCGGTCACTTGGGGCTGTCTGATAGCTGTCAAACACACTGGTCAGACGGGTGACTTAACACAGTTGTGCTACTCGGGTCTGGCTCAGACCTCACTGGACACATGGAAACTTTATACACCCGCGGTACATGCAAAACAACATGGCTTGAACTAGCAAATGATGCTTTTCTGTGCATAAAACTGACTCTAAGACATACTAAAATGTGAGAACACTGACTGAGGGGAATTAATTAACACGACATATATCTTCTCTCAGTCTTCTCGACAATACTAAAATAATTACTGAACACGATGGTGACATCATGTGATGTCGCGAGGTGACGTCAGGCAGACATCGTGAGGTGACGTCAGCAGACATCGTGACGTCATTAAGTCGGGCAGCATCGTCGGTGACGTTAATGTGATGCGGGCAGCAGACCACAGCATGTGGCCTGGGACATCTGGTAACTCACGTGGCTGGTAGATCTACATGACAACGCCCACACCCACGTGGCGTCGGGATCCACGTGGCGTCGTAATCTACGTGGCATGCTGATCCACGTAGCTTCGAGTTGCCTTGGGAACTTGGATACACAGTTTTGGCAATGAATTCACACGGAAAACAGCAGAAAACAGCAGTGGGAGTGGGCAGTGGTGAGTGGTGTATGGTAGTGTGGTGGCGAGGAGCGTGGATGAGTGAATGGCGAGGGAGCATATGGCCATTCCTCCTCCTCCCACCCACAAACACAGGGAAACACACTGGACGCAGAAATCACCACGAAACTCACCTCTGGCTTGCTGGAACAGCTGTGCTGAGCTGAACAACAACAGCAACATACAAGTGATGCTGAACACATGACTTGAGAAACAGCGTGGGACGCTGTAGCGTGGGGTCATTGGGACGCCACTTACAATTCTCGAAGAAATTTGGTAAATTTCGGCTGGATCCTGCTTGTACCTGTGTCTAGATGCTCAAACGTGCAGACACGACGTCAGGATAACTCGTTGAGAGACGGATGCTTGTTGTTTAGGGGGATGAAATGAACTTCATTCCTTCCTTCCTCTCTGGGCAAACACACTGCTGTGACCACTGCTTTCCATCATTTATAAAAGGATTATTTGGTGTTCTGGTAGAGGGGAGTAAATGATACGTCTTCGGAGGCTTCTTACTTTATTGTTAAGTTGTGGTGGGTACACAGGCTTGTGTGTTGTGCCCATGCCCCGGGAGGGCCATCCCACGAGAGAGAGCTAGGAGTAGGCATTGTCTTCCTGCTAGGCCGCTGTGTGAGTGAGAGTGAGGCAAGGGCAGGCAGGCTGAAGTGGCAACGCCTATAGGTGGGTGGCATCACCAGCATGGTGTGAAATATGAACTAAGCTGGCAGACAGCATGGGCTGTCTGTGCAGACAGTACAGGCTGTCTACAAGTGGAATAGTTTAGCAAGTGATGTAGTGAAGGCAGGAACCATACATAGCTTTAAGACGAGGTATAACAAAGCTCAGGGAGCAAGGAGAGAGAGGACCTAGTAGCGATCAGTGAAGAGGCGGGGGCCAGGAGCTGAGTATCGACCCTTGCAACCACAATTAGTTGAGCACAATTAGATGATTACACACACACACACACACACACACTGTGCCTCCAAAGTTCCTAGATGAACCTATTATGAAAATAGTTGTCATTAGCATGAAACTGCGGTATCCTAAGGTGTTTGTGGAATCTGCCTTTCTGGCAGCTAAGAAAATTTATTATAGAACAGAGCCTAGGATAACACATCAGACCAAGTATGTGCTGGTCCTCCCATAGAATGAAAATTTATGTATCCTGCAGAATGCCCTTAAAAGATTTAATATGCAAGTATTATTTAAACATTCTTGGACTATTAGAAACATACTGATAAATAATTCACCCCAACAGCGTGCTGGTGGTGTCTAGAGAATTAGTTGGAACAGTTGCAGTCTCTTTTGGGACAGACGAGAAAACCGTTAAAAGTGAGAATTTCTCAACACCATTATTTGGTATATATAGCACAGAAGTCAAACGCGATTTTCGAACACATTAAAGCTTGTAATAGCCCGGCAAATTGGAAGGAAGCAAGAGTCATCTTCCAATTTTTCTCTTGGTTTGAAAGGAATATTGTAGAATTGACGATTATTAAGCATGATAAGCATACATTATACAATATCAGTGATGGGTTGTTCAAATTAGATGCATATTTAGTTGAGGCAATAGTACAGAGTAAAAAATTGGGCTCTTATCAGAATGCATTGGATTGTCTTTAAGTGTAGTGCCACACCGATGAACTGGGGTTTATTTTTCCCGCATTTTCTGAAGGTTGAATCTGAGTTGCCACAGAATTATGTGGGATGAATAACTGTGTTCGTCTTCCTTGTAATTACAGATGCCTCCCTCTTTATATGAGTTTATTATAATGAGCCTCTTTTCTTTTGTATAACTTTTAAATGTCTCCCCTTTAAATGTTCCCATTTTTCTAGTCAATTTAAATGGACCCGCTTTCTCGTGGATGGCACTCCAAAATTGCTAATGATTTCCATGTCACTGACAATATTATGTTAGCAAAATTACTTATATCAATGTGGAGTATGACCGATTTTTTTTATTATAGCCACGTTACTAACGTTAAGGCTATTATTACAATATCAATGCTTGTGGAATTTTTCAAATGCTATAATATTCATCCTTCTGGCTATGGACACTGGTATGCCTGGGGGCACTTCCTGTTCCCTTTCTCTCTCTCTCTCTCTCTCTCTCTCTTTTTTTTTTTTTTTTACACAGGGTTTGACAAGGTTAAGGATCGCTAGCTTTATTGACATCTATTTACACGTTAAAGATTCCTAACTTCATTGACAAGCTAAGAGCTGTTACCTACATCAGCTCATTTGAAAGCATTTTTATTGTTATGAGACATACAAGTAGGAAACAGGATGAAGTTGGAGCCATCTGTGGGGCAGCATTTTCATTTGATCAACTGACTTTATCTCGTTGACATCATTATGCTGTACGAATGTGTTCCATACTCTAGTCATCCTGGGTATGTATGATCTCAGATGGAGTCATGTTCTGGAGAAGGGTACAGCCAGAGTGAACTTGCTGCTTTCTGCCCGTCTTGTGGCATAAAAGCTTGTTTCACGCTGTCCTCGAAGTGGATCTCTATCTCTCTCTCTCTCTCTCTCTCACTCCAGTGAAGACGTCCTTTGGGATCGTATTTGCTTGGACATCCTCCTCTTTTCTGCAAATTTGCACGCTCCTGATGATGTGTTGATTGCAAAAAGAAAAGCCTAGAGCTGTCATTCTACTCCCCTGTGGTTGAATAATATATATATATATATATAAAATATATATATATATATATATATATATATATATATAATATATATATATATTAGCGTTTGGAGGGATATGTTGTGTATCTTTAATTTATATGCTTCTAAACTGTTGTATTTCTGAGCACCTCTGCAAAAACAGTGATAATGTGTGAGTGTGGTGAAAGTGTTGAATGTTTGATGAAAGTATTTTCTTTTTGGGGATTTTCTTTTTTTTTTGGGTCACCCTGCCTCGGTGGGAGACGGCCGACTTGTTGAAAAAAAAAAAAAAAAAATAAATATAATATTTTATATATATATATATATATATATTATATATATATATATATATATATAAAATATATATTATATTATATATATATATATATATTTTTTTATTAAAGACAAAATACATTGAAAAAAACATTCACAAAAATACGATAGAAAGTAAAACAAACTTCAGAGAGAACTTTGAGTTTTCCCTGAAGCTAGTTTATTCTTTTCTCTGAGGATGAGGGTCCCTATAACAGTTCTAGGGGTTTGGAACCTCCCTTATATATATTTTAAAATAATATTATATATATATATATATATATAATATAAAATATAACACTGATCTCTGGCTGAAGGAGACTCGAACCTACGAACCTTGGAACAAGGTACGCAGTGCTTTACCAATCTACCCACACAGGCCCAAATCCCTTTGGGAGTCAAGCTTACGCTAGACTTTGATCCAAGGCGGGCCAGCTTTCAGGGAGAAGGCTTAGAGCTTTGCATCTCATCCCCTGCATGCATCAGCCTTACTAGAGATATTAACAATGCAAGGAATTCGCAAGAGCAGGCGAAATATACACAAACACTGATCTCTGGCTGAAGGAGACTGTAAGCCTTCTCCCGGGAAAGCTGGCTGCCTTGGGTCAAAGTCTAGCGTAAGCTGGGCTCCAAGGTATTGGTCCAGTGTGGGTAGATTGGTAAAGCACTGCGTACCTTGTTCCAAGGTTCGTAGGTTCGAGTCTCCTTCAGCCAAGATCAGTGTTTGTGTATTTCGCCTGGGTCTCGCGAATTCCTGCATATATAATACATATATATATATATATAAAATTATATATATATAAAATATATATATATATATATATATATAATATATATATATCAATAACAACACTGCACTAACCAAAGAGTCGAACCCATGCTGTTTTGGCCCTCCTCATGGTGAGAGAAAACGCATGACGCTTTAGACCACTAGACAACACAATCCTTAACAATGGCGCATCTAGCCAAGCTAGATGTTATACCCACATCGAAGGGCATACGGTGGTGTGGATGCATCTGAGTTATTTCATTTTACTCCCTGTTTGTGTACTAGATCAACAAGCAGTATGTTATATTATTGTACCCACAGAACAAGCGGCTGTTTTGGCCGGCGTTTTATCTCACCATGAGGCTGGCCAAAACAGCATGGGTTAGACTCCTAGGCTAGTGCAGTGTTGTTATTGATCAGTACCACTTGTTGATCACAAAGTTCGTCAACTCCTTGGCTGGTCTGATTCGTGACGAAATTAAACCTTTTTGGTTGCTTCATTTTGTGCCTTTTAAAAGGTGGATGGAGGAATTAGGCCATAATTTCCCAAATTTTTTCCAAAGCTCCTGTCCGAAATATTCGCACAGAGGCAGCCATGTTGCTCCAACCAAACCAGCTTGGTTTTAGGGTCTGTCATGGAAGTGAAACAGAGGTTCATACAGTAAGGATGTATATCAACAATCTGCCAGAGGACAATGCGGAGGTAAAATTAGATTTCAAGAAAGCATTTAATCTCCCGAAAAAAGACATGGTATTAACAGCTGTACAAGAACATTTCCCTGGTCTCTTACCTCTTGTTTCAGTTGGATTTAGCAAGGAACAGGTACTCGTGTTTGGAGAGCATAAAATCATGTCATCAGAGGGTGTCAAGCAAGGGGATCCTCTCGCCCCATTTCTCTTCTTGCCGGTATAAAGGAGTCTTCTAGATGATCTTACATAGGTAATGACACGGGGAGAGGTGATGGGTCTCATCATGAATCCATCCAAATGTGAAATTATCTCAGTCAATCAAAAAGTGATCGACGCAGTGAGATCAAAACTACCAGGAGCATCAGTCATTGCCCCCCACAAGACCTCTGGGAAGTGATGCAATTCATTCAGTTCTCAGAAAGAAACTAGAAGATTTGAGGAGGATGGAACGACGAATAGGCAATCTTCACTCCCACGATGCCTTGTACCTTCTCACAAAGTGCTTGAGTCTGCTCAGGTTAACATATTTCCTAAAATGCGTTCCTTCATACGATAACCCTATACTGCACGAATATGACAGTATCCTGAGACATATTTTTACGAAAGTACTCAACCTTACTCTAGAAGATAGGCAGTGGGACCAAGCTACACTTCTAGTCAGACTATGAGGCAAAGGTGTCAGCAAGTCATCACAGAATGCGCTACCTGCTTTCCTGTCCTCATGTGTTACATCCAGTGGACTTGATGCAGCGATTCTCCTTGAACATCTTAAGGAGAAAATTGGAATCCATGACGGAGCCACAATCTGGGGTAATCTAACCGGTTCTGAAACTAGACCTGCTCCCCCCCCCAATTACTACAAGCAGTTACATTGGGATGGCCCAGTATTCGAGAATATAACCTTAACAATGCTTCAAAGTGTCTGGGAAGGACAGAGCCCACCTCCTGGCAGTGAAAACTCATGTGGGGGACTTTCTCTTGGGTGTTCCCAACTCCAGCCTTGGCACACGCCTCGACCCACAGACCATCCACACTGGTATTGTTGATGAGCAGTGCCACTCCTCCACCCCCTCTATTTCCTCTGTCTTTCCTCAGGATCCGATATCCTATTGAAAAGATGGCATATGTTATCATTCCTGTGAGCCTGGTTTCTGTGAGAGCTATGATGTCTGGTGATGCCTCTTTCAATCATTCGAACCACTCTTCCCACTTATTCCTTATTCCATCATTGTTGGTGTACCATACCTTTAGTTTCCTCTCCAACACTGTTCTGGGGGTCTGTGAGGGGGGGGGGGATTCTGCAGCGTATTGTGGGGTGGAGGCTGTAAGTGTGGATTGTGGTTTGTGTTGGGGTAGCGTGTTTGGTTTTGAGGTTCTGGGGATGGCACTTTGTGTGCTTGCGCTTCTTGTGTGTGTGTGTGTGTGTGTGTGTGTGTGTGTGTGTGTGTGTGTGTGTGTGTGTGTGTGTGTGTTCACCTAATTGTACTCATCTAATTGTGGTTGCAGGGGTCGAAACTCAGCTCCTGGCCCCCGCCTCTTCACTGATCGCTACTGGGTCCTCTCTCTCCCTGCTCCATGAGCTTTATCATACTTCATCTTAAATCTATGTATGGTTCCTGCCTCCACTACATCACTTGTTAGACTATTCCACTTCCTGACAACTCTATGACTGAATAAATACTTCCCCTGTGTGTGTGTGTGTGTGTGTGTGTGTGTGTGTGAGGTGCTATTGTGTGTGTGTGTGTGTGAGGTGCTAGTGTGTGTATGTGTGTGTGAGGTGCTAGTGTGTGTATGTGTGTACTCCTCTAGTTATACTCACCTAGTTGTGGTTGCTGGGGTCGAATCATAGTTCCTGGCCCCGCCTCTTCACTGGTCACTACTGGATCACTCTTCCTGCTCCATGCGCTTTATCATTCCTCTTCTCTAAGCTATGCATGGATCCTGCTTCCACTACATCACTTCCCAGAGTATTCCACTTCCTGACAACTCTGTAACTGAAGAAATAATTCCTAATGTCCCTGTGAATCATCCGAGTCTTCTACTTCCAACTGTGACCCTTGGTTGTTGTGTCCCATCTCTGGAACATCCTGTCTCTGTCCACCTTGTCGATTCCTCTCAGTATTTTATATGCTGTTATCATATCCCCCCTGTCTCTCCTGTCTTCCAGTGTTGTCAAGTAGATTTCCCTTAGCCTCTCCTGGACTAGTCTTCTTACAGCATATGCACTTTCTTCAGTTTCCTCACATGCTTGGCTAGGTGAGAGTTCCAAATTGGCGCTGCATACTCCAATATGAGCCTAACGTACACAGTGTACAGGGTCCTGAATGTCTCCTTATTTAGATGTCGGAATGCTGTTCTTAGGTTTGTCAGGAGCCCGTATGCTACAGCAGTTAATTGGTTGATGTGCGCCTCAGGAGATGTGCCTGGTGTTATATTCACCCCAAGATCTTTTTCCTTGAATGAGGTTTGTAAGCTCTGGCCCCCTAGATTGTAATCCGTCTGCGGTCATCTTTACCTTTCCCCAATCTTCATGACTTGTATTTGGTGGGGTTGAACTCCAGGAGCCATTTGCTGTAGCCTGTCTAGATCTCCCTGTAGTTCTGCCTGGTCCTCGTCCAATTGAATTCTTCTCATCAACTTCATGTGTGTGTGTGTGTGTACTCACCTATTTGTACTCACCTATTTGTGGTTGCAGGGGTCGATTCATAGCTCCTGGCTCCGCCTCTTCGCTGATTGCTACTAGGTCCTCTCTCTCCCTGCCCCATGAGCTTTATCATACCTCGCCTTAAAACTATGTATGGTTCCCGCCTCCACTACGTCACTTTCTAGGCTATTCGACGGCCTGACTACTCTGACGTGTGTGTGTGTGTGTGTGTGTGTGTGTGTGTGTGTGTGTGTGTGTGTGTGTGTGTGTGTGTGTGTGTGTGTTTTGTGCGTGCTCTCCTCGCGTGTTACATGTGCTGCTGTGCTCTCCTGATCTGGTGCTGACCCAGCAACCTTCTTGTTTATACTTTCTATGCTTATCATTCTTCCTAGAGCTTCTAGTTTATACTTTCTATGCTTATCTATGCTAGAGGTTCTAGTCTATACTTTCTATGCTTCCTTGAGGTTTTAGTCTTATACTTTCTATGCTTATCATTCTTCCTAGAGGTTCTAGAGAGCTTTCTGCTCGCCTTTATTTCTGTTATTAAATTACCAATTACTGTTCGTTAATGAGTACCTATTAGCCTATTCCTTGCTCATACTTATTAGCAAATTCTTTGTTCATTTACTGCTGGTGGTACCTGGAACCCACACCTGACTCTACGTAGGTGAATACTTGCGAAGCAGCCTCCAGTTTATCTAAATCGTTGTGGTGATGCGTCATAACTGCACTTCCGTGTCTTCACTATATATAATTTATTCCTATTCGCTGTGCTTCTCCTGTTATGTTCGGAAGCTGAGTGGTTATTCATAACTTGCTGGTATAGCTGTCGGTAAAATATTGCTATTAATTTGAGCAATATTAATGCAAATAACGAATTGGACATTAAAATTGTGGACTTTGAACTAACTTTTCCTTACAAAGTTATTATTAAGAAAAACTTAACGTTCATAACATACAAAACATAAATACTCAAAATGACAAGATACTCACTAAAATTTAAGCATAGCTTAGCTTATGTATTCCAAGAGTTTACATGATCCTGTTTTAGGGAATAAGGTGTCAGATAGTGAAGATTTAACGTGCAGCATTAATAACCCTCGTGCAGTTGGTAAGTTTTAAAATCTAATTACCTTTTCCGATAAACCTTTTCAAAGAGGCCGACTTTCGTTTGTCTGTGATGTTAAGGAACTTTTAGTACAATGTTTATAATATATATCTATATTTCCAGGAATTTTCGTCACTTTTTTGTAGTTAATTCTCTTCAGATGTCTAGAATACATGTTGTGTTGAATTAAATATATAGGCTGAGCTCTTTACATTGATGTAGTAAAATATCAATAAAGAATAATTAAGGAATGATTTTTTTAGTTCATTATCTAATTTTTTTGATTAAGGCGATTAAATATTATATATCCAGAGGGTAAATAAATTCACAATGGATGAAATTAATGTTTATCTTAATAAAATGTGTATACAAGCAACAGAGAAAAAGAGTAAACATTATTCAAAAAAAAATTATAGCACTTTTATATCATACTCAGTTATTTTTATCATTCTTGTCAGAAAGGAAAGTAAAACACGTTATTAATGTAATAAGAGTTTATAACAGTAGAGAACACAAGATAAAAATACTTCACGTCCACACAACACATTCATCCCAGTCAACCACATTGATTATAAATATGCAAATGACAAGTTGTTATTATTAAAAAATTTTAAAATAAAGAACATACGCATATATGAATAGCCTTTATATGTATATGTGCGCATATATATATATATATATATATATATATATATATATATATATATATATATAATATATATATATATATATATATATATATAATATATATGCAATAAGATCACAGTAAACAGGTGATTTCAGAATATGCAAACAACCACTCTGAAAGAATAGAGAAATTCCAAGCCCCTTTCGTGACTACTCACATTATCATAATTCCTTGATAATGTGAGTTGTCACGAATGCACTTGGAATTTCTCTATTCTTTCAGAGTGGTTGTTTTGCATATATATATATATATAATATATATATAAATATATATATATATACATAATAATATATATAATATAATATATATTATATATATATATATATATATAATATATATAAATATGTGTGTGTATATATATATATTATATATATGTGTGTGTATATATATATATATATATATATATATATAATATATAATATATTTTATATATATATAATATATATATATATAATTATATATTATAATACAGTGGACCCTCGGTTAACGCCTTTAATCTGTTCCAGAGAGCTAGCCTTTAACCGATTTAGCCTTTAACCATATTAACTTTCCCCATAAGAAATAATGGAAATCCAATTAATCCGTTCCATATACCCAAAATTATTAAACAAAATAAGTTTTTACATGGAATATACATTTCCCTACACAGAAAACAATGATACACGACGAATAAAACAATAATAACATCACACTGACCTTTATTGTGGACGTGTTGATGAGTGATGAGACAGGAGGAAGGCAGAAGGTGAAGGTGTTCTATTGTTTGGAAGGGGAATCCCCTTCCATAAAGACTTCAGGTAATAAGTTCTTTTCTGGCTTGTGTCCTGAGAGTGCTTTTTTCTCGTGAGTAATGTAGGCCCTGTTTGGCATTTTCT
This sequence comes from Cherax quadricarinatus, assembly GCF_026875155.1. Lineage (NCBI taxonomy): Eukaryota > Metazoa > Arthropoda > Malacostraca > Decapoda > Parastacidae > Cherax > Cherax quadricarinatus. Next base: position 4,825,557 of record NC_069409.1, read on the forward strand.
TCCTAAACAGGCCTGTTTCGTCACAATTGAACACTTGTGGGGTTTTAATTTTTCAGCCTCTATGTACCCCTTAAAGTCCTACACATATTTTTCAGCCGCTTTATTGTCAGAACTGGCAGCCTCACCATGTCTTATCATAACCATACCACCATCACAACCACTAAAACCCTCTACTGTCACCATCGCTACCACCCTCTACCACCACCCTCTACCACCATCATTACCACCCACTACCACCATCACAATCGCTACCACCCTCTACCACCACCCTCTACCATCACAATCGCTACCACCCTCTACCACCACCCTCTACCATCACAATCGCTACCACCCTCTACCACCATCACTACCATCCTCTACCACCATCACAATCGCTACCACCATCACTACCACCATCACTGCCACCCTCTACCACCATCAACCACCATCACTACCACCCTCCACAACGACCATTTTCGTATTTTTCTTCAAACTTTTTCTTACATTATGTGTGTTTCTCACATTCTTTACCATAGGGCTGGCACAGTAGCTTTCTTGAGGCCGATGGTGACTTATTTAGAAAAATATATCACATGTACCCGCGCAATCGACCTCACTGGCTTTGTAAACAATGGCACACTGGCTGGTACACAGAGTGGCCGGGACCGCTCAGGGCGCCGTGCTGACAAGTTCGGGATGAAAGCTCCAAACCGAGATTTTAGGTGTTATCCGAGCCAATTTTTTCACGCCCAAGCGAGGTGTTATCCGATTTTGGCGCTATCGGATCCAGGTGTTAACCGAGGGTCCAATATATAATATATATATATATATATATATATAATATATATATATATATATATATATATATATATATATATATATATATAATATATATATATATATATATATATATTTATATATATAGGAATGAATGATTCTTCTAAATGCCAAGAGTAATAAAATTACCTATCATGTAGTAATAAGGACGGGCCCACACTGTCACATTGTTGAGAACACTGCTGCCCCACACTGGTGATGAAGACGTCAAGAAGGCCTGACAATGGAAGTACAGTGTCATCAATACAGGCTACTGTTTCATCCGGTCTTCATACTTACATACAATATTAGGGTTTCCAAAATTCTTAGAATTAAACGTGGAATGATGATGTAAAGAGAGTAGTAAGGGATAAAAAGTTAGCATATGAGAGGTTTTACAAAGTAGAAGTGATACAAGGAGGGAAAAGTATATGGAGAGAAAAAGAGAGGTTAAGAAAGTTGTGAAGCAATGTAAAATGGGAGCAAAGGAGAGAGTGGGTGAGATGTTATCAACAAATTTTGTTGAAAATAAGAAAAAGTTTTGGAGTGAGATTAATAAGTTGAGGAAGCCTAGGGAACAAATGGACTTGACAGTTAAAAATAGGAGAGGAGAGTTATTAAATGGAAAGTTAGAGGTATCGGGAAGATGGAGGGAATATTTTGAGGAATTGTTAAATGTTGATGAAGATAGAGAAGCTGCGATTTCGTGTATAGGGCAAGGAGGAATAACATCTTGTAGGAGTGAGGAAGAGCCAGTTATGACTGTGGGGGAAGTTCGTGAGACAGTAGGTAAAAATGAAAGGGGGTAAGGCAGCTAGGATTGATGGCATGAAGATAGAAATGTTAAAAGCAGGTGGGGATATAGTTTTGGAGTGGTTGGTGCAATTATTTAATAAATGTATGGAAGAGGGTAGCATACCTAGGGATTGGCAGAGAACATGCATAGTTCCTTTGTATAAAAGCAATGCGGATAAAACAGGGTGCAGAAATTATAGAGGAATAAGTCTGTTGAGTATGGTAGAGTTATTATTGAAAGATTTAAGAGTAAGACAGAAAGTAGGATAGCAGATGAACAAGGAGGCTTTAGGAAAGGTAGGGGGTGTGTAGACCAAGCGTTTACATGAAACATATAGGTAAACAGTGTTTAGATACGGGCAAAGAGGTTTTTGTGGCATTTATGGATTTGGAAAAGGCGTATGACAGGGTGGATAGGGGGACAATGTGGCAGATGTTGCAGGTGTATGATATAGGATGTAGGTTACTGAAAGCAGTGAAGAGATTTTACGAGGATAGTGAGGCTCAGGTTAGAGTATGTAGGAAAGACGGAGATTATTTCCCAGTAAAAGTAGGCCTTAGACAAGGATGTGTGATGTCTCCATGGTTGTTCAATATATCTATAGATGGAGTTGTAAGAGAAGTGAATGCGAGGGACTTGGCCGCGAAATACTGTAACTTACCTGTCTTAGCCTAATCTCACCTAGAATACCGAATGCATAATTATTTATGTGAGAACAGGAGTTCTCTCTTTTTCTTTTTCAACTTCGAATCTTTTGTATTTTTTCCTCTTAACATAAGAAATCCTCGCCTGATCAGCTTCAAGTTTTTAACACTGTTACTCGTTATTAAGATCAATATATTTGCGATATTAGCGATAATAGCTTTATATTATTACTTAGTTATATTATTAGGTAGGATGTAACATTTATATATTATTCAGTGTTCATAGTTCGTGAGTGTTAAGTAGCTGACGGCCTTGTCTAACTACCACTCTGCTTGTTTTGCTGCTGGCTTCTCTGTGTTGCTGGACAGCAGCAGTCCATGGAGAGTCACGTGATAAGGGTGGGGTGATCACACCTCACCTGGGTGAGAGACTGCCTGGCCTGCACTCGCTCTTGTATATTTGATGTTGCTTCCAACAAGACGTGCCTCTCCAGCTCTCCCTTGCTGGCCCTTGTTAGAAGATCGTCTCTGTCGCTTTCTTGTTGATGGTTCTGTACAACTCTGTTCACAGAGCATGGCCTAGACTTAGTGATTTTCGACGTTGTACTGAGGTTGTGTCTCATAGACACTCTGAGAAACTCAGGTCCTGAGCTGTAGCTTCTGACCTAATTTGTACTGGTATCTGTGTACTGTCACAGTTGGGGATTTTCTAATGCTGAACTTAGATTCAGTAGTAGGGGAGTTTTGTGAATTTTGTGGAGGATCTGCAGATGGTCCCTACTTAGTGTCGTTATATTATCTCCTTGTTCCTGATTGTGTCACTGTTGCTTGTTATATTGCTGTTCGGCTTAACAGTCGTTTTATTGTTCAAGCAAGCTGTTCTGATTGCCAGGTAGGCCAAGAAGTTAGTTTGTGAGGACTTTTAGTCAGTCACTGGTTAAGTCTAGTAGAGTCTTGAGACATAGCGAACTACTTGGAGCACTTACACACATACACAAACTTACTTGTATATATTTGTATTATGTTATTAAATGTTAACAATGTACCAGACGGTACCTAAAAGCCATAAAGAAGTGATGTGTACCTTCAGCACAATACTACTGCACACGAGAGAAGTGTAGCAACTTGTATCCCATATTATATTCAATTGATTAATTTGTTTTGATATTATACGCCTAGACAACTTGATTGTTATTAATAAACTTATTAAATTTTAATTTCTTCAGTTAGTAGCCTACCAGTTGTAATTCTGAAGCACTATTGAATCTTACTAAATTCTAATGGATAATTGGACCAGGATACTGACTAGGTACAAAAACCCAGTAACAGGCTGGATGTAGATCTCTATGCTTATTAGATATCGCGTTTTTTGTAACAAGCATAAAACCTTTAAAAAATGTGAACCCAAATTCTATGACTGAAAGAGTAAAATTTAATGATGTAGTGTTCATCTGCTAATTTTTATATATAAAATATGATTTTTTTATTACCGTTCATCATTTTAAAAATATTTCAGTATTCCTCTTCTGATTGGCTTAAATATTTAGTGGCTGATTCGTTCTACAGCCAGAACAGTACAGTATCTATTATGTTTAGTTTGTGTGCATGCAAATATTCCAATGTAATAATTAGCTTATTAAAAATTGAAATGTATTACCGGTTAATGCCTCTTCTGGACAGCTTCAGATTTTCTGGTCAAGGTTATCAAGTTTATATTTCTTACTAGGCTGCAAAAGCCCCAATTTTCAATTTCTCTTAAATATTCAGATGTATTTCGGTCGCTGCATGATGCGAAAATTGTATTCCCCTGAGCCTCAATGTGCGTAACTAGAATAGTTTTAGTGAGGCATAAGATGGTAAAGCAGTTTAATATTTGTGTTAAAAATTCAGAAAGAATCAGAAGCGGCATTCACAAATCATCAAATGGAAACTAATGTCTAGATTTCTTTGATAAAAAGGGTAAATTAGAACACACATAGTCAAGATCTCATTCAAACTTATCAAAGAGACAATGGAAGTCACTATCACAAAATTTTCTGGTACATTAAGCTTGAAGTCGCTCAAAAGTTGCATTATCAAGTCATTAGTATTTAAGGGTTGAAGTTAATCAAATGCGACCTTCAGGAAATCTCGCAAGAAAGCAGTTTTTAGTTCTTGCTAATTTCATATAAAAAGGAAATTGAATCTTACAGAGACAGAACTTTTCTCTAAGTAAGTCTGACCAACTTTAAAGAAATCCTCCTAGTGTACTAGGGCGATTTTTATCATAAATGACTACTCTTAATGTACCTTCTCGTCAGCTTTAAACATTTTGGTGCTGATGTGCTTCGGTAAATAAAGTTTTCTCTTGATTTTAGGTTATGCAAGGGTTTAATCGCCATTTTTTTTATCAAAATGTTTTTTTGTTAAATTCGCAAAGTCAAAGAGTTTGGCTTCATTAGGATTTGCTAGGTTATACTTAACTCATGTACCCGTATGTGTTTATAACATTTTGACCCCTTAAAAAAGTTCTAAAAAAGTTTGTATATTATGTACCCAAAGTTTAAATGAAACTTAATTATTTTCTTCCTTAAAAATTTAATTATTTACTTAAAATTTGGTCAAATTACTTAGAGAAAACGTTACATTTATTTCGGTCTGTTTAAGCTATAATTTGCATTTTACTGGATAAAATTATGAATAATTAAATAATGCTCTTGATGCAATAATTTCTGAACATTGCGTCTTAAGCGTTCCAAAGCTGAGCGGTTTCAAGCTTAATGTTTGTCTGTTTTATTATATTGATCTCCACTAATAAAAGAAGAGAATGTTAGAACATAATGAAAACTACAGCAGACCTACTGGCCCATACAAGTCAGGTTCTTCGATGCTGAAGTTTCTTAGTGGATGGTTTGAATTAGATTTAGTTTTTTTTTTGTGTCCTATTTTGCCTTTTTTAGCGAAGAAATTTAAATATACATTTATATATGACGACTTGTGAATGCTTCTTCTGATTCACTTGAGATCTTCAGTGCTAATATTTACCTGTATTGCAAACTTCAGCTGCACTCTGTACTGATCATATCACATGTACAGAAACACAAGAGACTGGTTTTAGGCAAAACGAGGATACGTTTCTCGGATCATATAACAAAAAACTTCATCTGATTTCTAGAGATGTTTAGATCAAATAAAAGTATGCGCTCTGTTTGGAAGACAGGAGGATAATTTATTTCTTGTTTTGCTGTCACGGATAAAACTGAAAAAAAAATCATGAGCATTCTGAAGTCCTTCGTAAATAAATACTGAACATCTGGATAGATACTTTAAAAAACATAGATAATAATGCACCTGGAGAAGAGAGGAATGAAGAGGAGAGAGATTTTGGGAGATTTTAAGTGAATGTATAGGAACCTTTGAACCAAGTGAGAGAGTAATTGTGGTAGGGGACATGAATGCTAAAGTAGGAGAAACTTTTAGAGAGGGTGTGGTAGGTAAGTTTGGGGTGTCAGGTGTAAATGAAAATGGGAGCCCTTTGATTGAACTTTGTATAGAAAGGGGTTTAGTTATAGGTAATACATATTTTAAGAAAAACAGGATACATAAGTATACAAGATATGATGTAGAGCGAAATGACAGTAGTTTGTTGGATTATTTATTGGTAGATAGAAGACTGTTGAGTAGACTTCAGGATGTACATGTTTATAGAGGGGCCACAGATGTATCAGATCACTTTCAAGTTGTAGCTACACTGAGAGTAAAAGGTAGATGGGATACAAGGAGAATAGAAGCATCAGGGAAGAGAGAGGTGAAGGTTTATAAACTAAAAGAGGAGGCAGTTAGGGCAAGATATAAACAGCTATTGGAGGATAGATGGGCTAATGAGAGCATAGGCAATGGGGTCGAAGAGGTATGGGGTAGGTTTAAAAATGTAGAGTTAGAGTGTTCAGCAGAAGTTTGCGGTTACAGGAAAGTGGGTGCGGGAGGGAAGAGGAGCGATTGGTGGAATGATGATGTAAAGAGAGTAGTAAGGGAGAAAAAGTTAGCACATGAGAAGTTTTTACAAATTAGAAGTGGTGCAAGGAGGGAAGAGTATATGGAGAAAAAGAGAGAGGTTAAGAGAGTGGTGAAGCAATGTAAAAAGAGCGCAAATGAGAGAGTGTGTGAGATGTTATTAACAAATTTTGTTGAAAATAAGAAAAAAATTTGGAGTGAGATTAACAAGTTAAGGAAGCCTAGAGAACAAATGGATTTGTCAGTTAAAAATAGGAGAGGAGAGTTATTAAATGGAGAGTTAGAGGTAGTGGGAAGATGGAGGGAATATTTTGAGGAATTGTTAAATGTTGATGAAGATAGGGAAGCTGTGATTTGGTGTATAGGGCAAGGAGGAATAGCATCTTGTAGGAGTGAGGAAGAGCCAGTTGTGAGTGTGGGGGAACTTCGTGAGGTAGGAGGTAAAATGAAAGGGGGTAAAGCAGCTGGGATTGATGGGATAAAGATAGAAATGTTAAAAGCAGGTGGGGATATAGTTTTGGAGTGGTTGGTGCTATTATTTAATAAATGTATGGACGAGAGTAAGGTACCTAGGGATTGGCAGAGAGCATGCATAGTTCCTTTGTATAAAGGCAAAGGGGATAAAAAAGAGTGCAAAAATTATAGGGGGATAAGTCTGTTGAGTATACCTGGTAAAGTGTATGGTAGAATTATTATTGAAAGAATTAAGAGTAAGACAGAGAATAGGATAGCAGATGAACAAGGAGGCTCTAGGAAAGGTAGTGGGTGTGTGGACCAGGTGTTTACAGTGAAACATATAAGTAAACAGTATTTAGATAAGGCTAAAGAGGTTTTAGTGGCATTTATGGATTTGGAAAAGGCTTATGACAGGGTGGATAGGGAGGCAATGTGGCAGATGTTGCAGGTGTATGGTGTAGGAGGTAGGTTACTGAAAGCAGTGAAGAGTTTTTACGAGGATAGTGAGGCTCAAGTTAGAGTATGTAGGAAAGAGGGAGGTTATTTCCCAGTAAAAGTAGGCCTTAGACAAGGATGCGTGACGTCACCGTGGTTGTTTAATATATTTATAGGTGGGGTTGTAAGAGAAGTAAATGCTAGGGTCTTGGCAAGAGGCGTGGAGTTAAAAGATAAAGAATCACACATAAAGTGGGAGTTGTCACAGTTGCTCTTTGCGGATGACACTGTGTTCTTGGGCGATTCTGAAGAGAAGTTGCAGAGGTTGGTGGATGAATTTGGTAGGGTATGTAAAAGAAGAAAATTAAAAGTGAATATAGGAAAGAGTAAGGTTATGAAGATAACAAAAAGATTAGGTGATGAAAGATTGAATATCAGATTGGAGGGAGAGAGTATGGAGAAGGTGAATGTATTCGGATATTTGGGAGTGGACGTGTCAGCAAATGTATCTATGAAAGATAAGGTGAATCATAAAATTGATGAGGGGAAAAGGGTGAGCGGTGCACTTAGGGGTCTGTGGAGACAAAGAACTTTATCCGTGGAGGCAAAGAAGGGAATGTATGAGAGTATAGTTTTACCAATGTTCTTATATGGGTGTGAAGCATGGGTGATGAATGTTGCAGCGAGAAGAAGGCTGGAGGCAGTGGAGATGTCATGTCTGAGGGCAATGTGTGGTGTGAGTATAATGCAGAGAATTCGTAGTTTGGAAGTTAGGAGGAGGTGCGGGATTACCAAAACTGTTGTCCAGAGGGCTGAGGAAGGGTTGTTGAGGTGGTTCGGACATGTAGAGAGAATTGAGCGAAACAGAATGACTTCAAGAGTGTATCAGTCTGTAGTGGAAGGAAGGCGGGGTAGGGGTCGGCCTAGGAAAGGTTGGAGGGAGGGGATCAAGGAGGTTTTGTGCACGAGGGGCTTGGACTTCCAGCGGGCATGCGTGAGCGTGTTTGATAGGAGTGAATGGAGACAAATGGTTTTTAATACTTGACGTGCTGTTGGAGTGTGAGCAAAGTAACATTTATGAAGGGATTCAGGGAAACCGGCAGGCCGGACTTGAGTCCTGGAGATGGGAAGTACAGTGCCTGCACTCTGAAGGAGGAGTGTTAATGTTGCAGTTTAAAAACTGTAGTGTAAAGCACCCTTCTGGCAAGACAGTGATGGAGTGAATGATGGTGAAAGTTTTTCTTTTTCGGGCCACCCTTCCTTGGTGGGAATCGGCCAGTCTGTTAATAAAAAAATAAGATAATCGGAAGCAATTACATTTTCAATGTAAAAAAAAAATATTATTTATGAAAATTGTAGTATTAATATTCACCGATTTAATACTACATCAACTACATAACAGAAAAGTAAGTTGCATTTTGACAAATAATAATCAGTTTAAGCAACCTGCTGTGCAAGATGACCGTGGAATGTTTATGAAAATACATTACTTGTTATTCCTCTGATATCCTACTTGACCTGTTGATTTACTTGTGTATTAAAATATAATATTGCCAGTGTGTCATCATAACTTAAGTACCAGAGGTAAGTCAGATATACAGTCATCGGATATCAAGTTAAAAAAAAGAGTGTTGCGGAAAATTAAAATTACTTGGATGTATCTCATTAGATACATACCAGTAAATGGTAACAAAGATAATTATTCTTTATCAAAGTTACAGAGACAAGTAGGAATTTTTAGGACACCTAGGTCGTAAAAAATGTTCCCCTTCGATGCCTACTACAATCTATATCTCCACAAGTCACTCTGGACCTATATTAATTTCAAATGAAATATACATCACCAGGAATTCTGGTAAAACATTAATATAAATATGTGGACTGTATATTAAATTTAAAAAATGAATACATATACATTGAAGGAGAATTTATCTTAATATCACTCACCATTTAGTCTGGAAATTACGGTGTGTCATGCACAAAACTCCCTGCCTAAAATATGAAGAAAATACTGGCCAGAATTTCAACATAAATAGACATCGACTCAGCTGTGGTAATATCCTGTTTCCATCTAATTACGGAGTCCTGTCCAGTTGCCTAATTCTCACATTCTGCAGGACTGCAATTCCGACAATTTCGGCTCCTATTTGAGAGGTTTTAAGCCCAATATAACCTCTAGAGCGACGAAAATTCTTCCGATTTTCACTAACGTTTCTACGTCAGTTCAAAACAATGGCGACTCTCTCCCAGCGACACTCACCCACTTCGCTGGTTCTTTATTTATTTACAAATTAATTTTTATTACCTACAGTATATTCCATCAATTTACATACAAAAAACACTGTATTTTCGGAAAATATACAGTATTTTCCACAAGTACAGACTAACTTACATTTGTACATGCTGTCCAGTTCGTATTGTTGCACCACCAACATGGGTTATTAGTGGTTGTATTAAGCCCAGGGACAAAAACTGTTCCCAACATTGCTGTTATTACATTACCTGGAATGGATAATATTCCTAAACATACATTATACCTAAACATATTGAATTTCTTCATTTATGTATTATATTTATGTATACTGAAAATCTTTAACATTCATAATGTAATCTATTATATTTTATTGATCACTCTTTATTATGCATGTCTTACAGGGCTTCTAAAAACTCAAACATAAAAATATGACTTACTAGCATTTCCAGTCCACTGGTCAATGCTCTCGACGATGTTAAAACGATGCTAAACTCACAAACTAGTATTTAGTCACTTAGCCATAAATACCAACTTACCTCATAATTTTGTAATATTTTAAACTTAAGATTTAATCTAAGTCTGCCCGAAATGCCTAGCCATGCTAGGTGTTCTAGTGGTACACTCTGTAATTATTATTTTTACTACATGTAAACCACACAATAACCAAATTCTGTAAACTCAGCATTGTAATCCTTACAGAGAATAAACTTTTGAATTTGAATTTGAGTTTGAATTTGAATGTGTCATAATTATTGACACCATAACGTGTTCGCATCGCTATTGGGCCGTGCGGACGTGCTGCGCAGTAGCTCCTGATTGAGTTGGCTTTTGCGCAGTGTTGACGTGTACTTGGCTCTGTGAAGACCTGTTTGCGCGCTCTCTAGAATTGAAGCAAGATGCCCTCCATCGAGCAACTTTACCAACAGCTTAAGGAAGAATTGAGGTTGGCAAATATGGAAATTCGGCGACTGACCGAGGAAAACAAAAAGATTCGGAGTAGTCCTCCTGTTTTGAGTCCTCAGGTCAAGAAGGGAAACTGGTCAGTGGCTGGACAGCAGGGAAAGAAGTTGACGATCAAGAAGATGAATGGAGAGGTAGAAACGATGAAGGAGAAAGAGACTGCCGTGGAAACTGTTGTGGAAACATTTAATAATTCTCAGTGCTACCCGACGAATGTGAGTCGACTACTGGGAACGTCACGACGAAAGACATTAAGGAAGGTACGAATATTGTTGTTGTTGGGGATAGCCAAGTTAGGTATATGGATAGGGCGTTCTGCTTGAAGGACAGGAGTAGGAGACAGAGAGTTTGCTTTCCTGGGGCTGGGATGGAGGATATTGTTAGCCGTCTGGATGACATCATGAGAGGTAATGGGAGCAATCTGTCTCAGTGCTGGAGGCAACGATGTTGGCAGACGTAGGAGTGAGGACCTGATTAGCAGGTATAGGTCAGCAATAGAAATAATTAGAAGTAAGGGTGGGAACCCTCTCATATTGGTATTTTGCCAAGGAGGGAGTTGGAAATGAATGGTTGTCCAGGGCAATTGGTGTCAATTGCTGGCTGGACAAATACTGTAAGGAAAATGCGGTAACATTCATTGACAACTGGACCTCTTCTATGGCAGAAATGACATGTATGCTAGGGATGGGGTTCACTTATCTAGGTGTGGGGTGGGAGCACTGGCAACTGCAGTGGAGGGAGCAGTTAGGACTTTAAACTAGGAATAGTTAGTGGTATGGTTTTGCAGGAAACAGTGAAGTCCCAGTGTAGTAATATTACGAGTTCTAGGGAACTAGTAATAATAAGAACGAGATAGATATTGAAAAGCCAGGGACCTTGGTGATAAGGACAGTAATAGGTTTAGTAGAAAAATAGAAATGAGCAGGAAGGGTAAAGAGAAAGGAGAGTCTTTCAATGTTTATTATGCTAATTGCCATAGTGCTAGGAATAAGATGGACGAGTTGAGATTAGTTGCTAGTGTAGGTAACATTGATGTATTTGCCTTAACTGAGACGTGGTTTAATTCAAAAAGTCGGACATGCCTGCGAATGTCATATTCAGGGTTTTAAATTGTTCCAAGAAGATAGAAGTATTGGGAGGGGGGGGGTGGGGTGGCAGTGTATGTCCGAGATCGCTGAACTGTTGCATAAAAACGGGTATTAAGTCTGAAGTAACACATACAGAGTCTGTTTGGATAGAATTTTTAGAGGGCATGAAAAACTGATTTTAGGAGTGATATACCGTCCCCCAAACTTAGATAGGGACCAAGGGAAACTACTATGGGAGGAAATTGTTAAGGCCACAAGGCACGATAATGTAGTAATTCTAGGAGACTTTAACTTTAGTCATGTTGATTGGAATTTCTTGACTGGAATTTAGAATCATACGACTTCTTAGAAGTATTCAGGATTGTTTTTTGAAGCAGTTTGTGACGGAACCTACAAGGGGAAATAACCTGCTTGACTTAGTTATGGCAAACAATGAATCCCTTGTTAATAATTTAGTAATTTCAGAGGAACTGGGTGCTAGCGACCACAAATCAATTACATTTAGCATTGAATGGAAGTACGATAGTAGCGATAACTCAGTAACAGTCCCAGATTTTCGCTTAGCAGATTACGATGGGCTTAGAGAACACTCATCATCTGTTGACTGGGGTAACGAAGAGAGCTATCAATATGACAGTTTTCTGAACACTATACATGCTGCTCAAAGAGCGTTTATCCCATATAAAGAAATTAGATCAAATAGAAATGACCCAAAATGGATGAATAATAGGCTCAAATATCTACTAGGGCATAAGAAAGGAATTTATAGGCGTATCAAAAGAGGTGAGGGTCATCTTATGAATCAGTATATTGACATTAAGAGGGACATTAAAAAGGGGATAAGAAAAGCTAAAAGGGACTATGAAATTAAAGTTGCTAGAGATTCTAAAACTAACCCAAAAAAAATTTCCAGGTCTATAGAACAAAAGTTAGAGATAAGATAGGTCCCCTTAAAAATAACTATGGGCACCTTACTGACAAAGAGAATGAAATGTGCTTGATTTTAAATAATTATTTTCTCTCAGTTTTTACACAGGAAGACACTAACAATATTCCAGTAATTAATTTTTACAGTGGGCTAGAAGAAGATAAATTATGTAACATCAGTCACTAGTGAGATGGTTGTGAAGCAGATAGACAGACTGAAGCAAAATAAGTCGCCGGGTCCTGATGAGGTTTTTTCAAGGGTTCTTAAGGAATGCAAAATGGAACTCTGTGAACCATTAACTAATATTTTTAATTTATCTCTTCAAACAGGTGTATTGTCTGATATGTGGAAGATGGATAATGTAACTCCTATTTTTAAAATAGGGGACAAGTCGTTACCGTCAAATTACCGCCCAATAAGCCTGACCTCAATTGTAGGCAAATTACTAGAGTCAATTATAGCTGAGATTATAAGAAGCCATCTCGATAAGCATAGCTTGATTAATGATACTCAGCATGGATTCACAAGAGGCCGGTCTTGTCTAACTAATTTATTAACTTTCTTCAGTAAAGCTTTTGAGGCTGTTGACCACAATAAAGAATTTGATATTATTTACTTAGATTTTAGTAAGGCTTTTGATAGAGTTCCACACCATAGACTGTTAAAGAAAGTGGCAGCTCATGGCATTGGGGGAAAAGTGCTCTCGTGGATCGAGTCGTGGCTCACTGACAGGAAGCAGAGAGTGTCCATAAATGGGGTTAAATCTGAGTGGGGATCTGTAACAAGTGGCGTTTCCACAGGGATCAGTCTTGGCCCGTTGTTGTTTATAATATATATCAATGATCTTGATGAGGGAATTACTAGTGATATGAGCAAATTCGCCGATGACACAAAAATAGGTAGGATAATTGATTCAAACGTAGATGTTATGGAACTTCAGGAGGATTTAAACAAACTCTATTCTTGGTCAGAAAAGTGGCAGATGCAGTTCAATGTAGATAAATGCAAGGTTCTGAAGCTTGGGAGTGCCCATAACCCTAGTACTTATAAGTTAAATGATGTAGAACTTAGCCATACAGATTGCGAAAAGGACTTGGGGGGTTATGGTGAGCAGCAACCTTAAACCAATACAGCAATGTCTAAGCGTACGTAATAAGGCAAATAAATTACTGGGATTTATATCAAGAAGTGTAAGCAACAGAAGTCCAGAGGTCATACTGCAGCTTTATACATCATTAGTAAGGCCTCACCTAGATTATGCAGCTCAGTTCTGGTCTCCGTATTACAAAATGGACATAAATTCGTTGGAAAACATTCAGCGTAGGATGACTAAATTAATACATAGCATTAGAAATCTTCCTTATGAAGAAAGATTGAAGACTCTTAAGTTACATTCACTTGTTAGACGAAGAATGAGGGAGACCTGATCGAAGTGTATAAGGGGAAGATAGTATTAATAAAGGGGATATTAATAAGGTCTTGAGGATGTCTCTCCAAGAGAGAACCCGCAGTAATGGATTTAAATTAGATAAGTTTAAGAACATAAGAACATAAGAATGTAGGAACACTGCAGAAGGCCTACTGGCCCATACGAGGCAGGTCCTTATCAAAACGACATCTACGAAAAAGCTACTCAAGAAACAACTCCCCCCACCCCCCCAACACCAATCAAACCCAGCCCCTCCCACTCATATATTTGTCCATCTCTTCTTAAAGCTACCCAAGGTCCTAGCCTCTATCACCCCACTGGGAAGACTGTTCCACGCATCTACAACTCTGTTAGAAAACCAGTACTTACCTATGTCCTTTCTAAATCTAAATTTACCCAAACTTAAATCCATTATTCCTGGTTCTTCCCGGGTTCGACACCCTCAGTACTTTATTAATGTCTCCCTTTTTTTATGCCCGTCATCCACTTATACACTTCAAGATATCTTTCCCCTCATTCAAAACCTCTCCAGAGAGTGGAGATTTAAGGCTTTAAGTCTATCTTCATACGGGAGGGTTCCTTACACAGTAAATCATTTAGTCATTCTTCTCTGTATGTTCTCTAATGAGTCATGTCCATCCTGTAGTAAGGGGACCAAAACTGAGCAGCATAATCTAAATGAGGCTCACTAGTGATGTATAGAGCTGTAAAATAACTTTTGGACTTCTGTTACTATACTTCTTGAGATAATCCAAGTAATCTGTTGGCCTTGTTGCGCACACTAAGGCACTGCTGTCTTGGCTTTTGATTTCTGCTTACCATGACTCCCAAGTCTTTTCACATTCTGTATGACCAAGCTCTACTTCACCTAGATTATAGCTTCGAGGGTTTTTTCATTTCCAAGGGCAAGTACCTTACACTTATCCACATTAAACTTCATCTGCCATTTTCGGACCAAGACATAATTTGTTCAAATCGCCTGGATCAAATTTATATCCTCCTCAGAGTGAATTATAAAGGCCTATCTTTGTATATCAGCATACTTACTCATGTCATAGTAATCCCTTCATCAAGGTCATTAATGTAAATTATGAAAAAAGAGAGGGCCTAAAACTGATCCTTGGAACGCCACTAGTGACTAATCCCCATTCAGATTTCACCCATTAATGGTAACTCTCTGCTTTCTATTGGTAAGCCATGCTCAACCATGCTAAATTACCTCCATACCCTGACTCCCCTTTTATTAAAGTCTCTTTTGAGGTACCTGTCGAAGGCTTTACTAAAAACCAAATAAAAATATCAATTTTT